>CM016724.1:26287650-26551366 GCA_005771605.1 Scutellaria baicalensis
TTACAACAATATATCGATATTATACACATCCAATTCACTAATCTATGACTAATATTAAAAATAAAAATATCAATCATGATCTTCAAATCAAAATTGGAAATTTTACTTGCAAGTTTGTAAGTTTTTTAAAAAACTTTATACACAACATTTCTAGTTGAAACATTTTTTTATCATATGTGCTACAAAAAAATTCGTCAGTCACTTAAATTAAATATATTAAAAAAACTAAAAAATATGAATTAAATATCAAATTAAATTACTTAAATTAATTATGTGTGTTTGTGAATATGTATATACATAAACAAAAATTTACGTAGGAACTTGATGCAATTACTGTCAATTATATATTTTCTACCTTTTATTTTAAAATAAATTGAATTAGAAAAAAAGTAATATCGCTTAACATTGAAGATGACAGATATTTATTTTGTTGTAAGTATCACATAAATAAATTGATATAACACGACATTGATCATTACAATTTAAGCTTAATACAAAATCGAAATGTAGTAGTAGTGATCATGATGATGACAATATAATAATTAGAAACTAAACATATAATTTAAATAATCAGCTGAGCCATCTAAATTCAAAACGTGCAGTCTCATATAAAAATATACGAAGTCCTAAGTGTAAAATAAAAAATGAAAATTTTATTATGAGATATTTATAATTTAAAAAAATATTTAGGATGTCATATAATTCAGACTACAGACATATATATTATATACATATATGTGTATATACACACATTTTAAATAATGTTATACTTATTTATTAATCTATATTAAATATGATATAAATTATACCCATGCAAATTAGTATTTATTATTGAAATTATTGTTTGGATATCAATTGTTGGTATTTAAAAAATTATTCAAAATTAATTTAATTAAGATCAGTAAAATGAGAATAAACCGATACATCATTTATATTATTAAATCAAAAGGATTAAATAGTAAAAAAATACTTACAAATATTAATTTAAAAAATACGTAGGATGACATATAATTTTTACACTAAATACATATTATCCATATACATATATGTATATACACACATCTTTAATAGTGTTACACTTATCTATTAATTATATTGATATTACATATGATATCGAATTATTCCTAAACAAATTAATATTTAGAGTAAGTCTCGTATGAAACGGGTGCATGGATTCGGGTCAAGGGACCCGCTTCTCTTTCTCTCTCTTTTTTTTCCCGCATATTTTTTTAATTTTTGCACCTACCAATAGGGTATGTTAGAACTACATCTACATTATCTTAGACATATCTTTACGTTATGTTAATCTACATATCTGCTCATATTTCATACATTTTCTTTTTTACGCTTGGTTTTTGAATTTTGGCACTTACCACTACGTTATGTTAGACATATCTTTACGTTTTGTTAAACCTACCATTCTGCCCAATTTTATACCTTAAACTTAAAAAAAAAAAAAAAAAACCTTAGGGTTGACACATGTACAATTACGTTGTATTAGACATACCTTTAAGTATGGTTAGACATACCTTTATGTTATGTTAAATCTACCTACATAAGGTAGATCTAACTATGAGAAAAATTCAATTTTAGTCAATTTAAAAAGTCAATGTCCAATTTTCGTCCACCATGAAAGCGATTTTCAATTTTAGTCTAATTAAGCCAAAAATCGTCACTATTTCGTCCATTTTTGGCTTAATTGGACTAAAATTGAAAAATGAAAATTGAAAACCGCTTCCATGGTGGACAAAAATGGACCAAATAGTGACTATTTTTGGCTTAATTTGACTAAAATTGAAAATCGCTTTCATGGTAGACGAAAATTGGACATTGACTTTTAAAATGAATTAAAATTGAATTTAACCCATCTAACTATACATAAAGGTATGTCTATTGGAGCGAGTTTGAGTAGGCTTGAGCGCGAGTATCAGGCGCGTGCGGACTCGTGAAATGCGAGTGGGAGTGTTTTTTTTTTTTTTTTTGCGTTTTGACCAGATCAACCCTGATGTATGGATTTAGATTTGTGTGTCAAACTCATATACGTTTCTGCCTAATATTTATTATTGAAATTATTGTTTGAACAATCTATTGTTAATATTATAAGGAATTATTCAATAAAAATTAATTTAATTAATATTAATAAAATAAGAATAAATTGATACAATATTTATATTATAAATTGGATGAATGAAATAATAAAAATACAAAATAAAAAAATTATTGATGTGACACTTTTTCTTAAAAAATGATATTTTTGTAAATATCTCCAATTTTTCCTCTATTATTATAGTATATAATATATAGAAAGATTTGTTTATTTATTCATTTATTTATTGTTTTGAATTTCTATACAATAAATATAACATTAAATGTCTTAAATATTAATATTTTTTTATTAATAAATGTAAAATGAAAGTTATTAATGATTTCTTAAAATGGAAATATTTAATAAATGAGACATTTATTGCAGTTATTTTTGGCAGAATGTTCTGCTTTTATATATATATAGATTGTAGTTACATTAATTTCTTATAATTTTGTTCTTATCTTGATGTGGATAGAACGAGGACCCATTAGATATTACGATCTAAGAACCCAACATATAAGAATAAGCAGCGGATCTCCCCAAATCGAGAATCTAGTTTGATCTTACTTAGAGCGAAAGAACCTCGACCCGTTGGCTATTTATATCAGCCAAGAACCTCGGTATGATGAACACCACAAGATCTTGCTCAATTGACCTTGATAAGTTCTTGATAAAAAGAAAACCTCACAAAGAGAGAATTCAACTCACAAAGCTTTAAGCTTAATTTTCGGATTCAAAAAAAGGTTGTCCCATTACAAATGATCAAAGGACCTATTTATAGTAGACAAATGACTCTTAAGTACCTACATTAATACCTATCACTAATGTAGTCATTATAAGGCTTTTGTAACTTAAAACTACATTAAAATCAAATTATATGCTTTTGTAACTTAAAACTACATTAAAATCAAATTATATGCTTTTGTAACTACTAAGGAATGCATAGAGTCTTGATCATCCCATGGGCTAGATATTAGCCACGAATTTGATGGCCCATGATCTTCAAACTATGCCTTCAAGCCCAATTTAGCATTTGTGCACCATATTAAGTGATCTCTAGCCCAATAACATTCACCATTGGGCCTTCTTTGGACTTCTCTTGCACATTTTCTTTAATTTCAGCAACAAGGTTCATCAAGGCCTCTTTAAGCTTCTTAGCCTTTGCTCTTGTAATCGGACCTTCATGCACTATCAAAGGATCCCTCTTCCTTGCATGGTTTTGCATGGGTGGCTCTCCATCATTCCCCTCCTCTTCAAAAGGATTCGTCCTCGAATCTGCATCATCAAGATATGGAGATAGATCAGAAACGTTGAAAGTTGCACTTACATTATACTCTCCCGGAAGGTCAAGTTTGTAAGCATTATCATTAATTCGAGCAACCACTTGAAATGGTCCATCTCCTCTTGGCTGCAACTTCGACTTTCTCTTACTTGGAAACCTTTCTTTCCTCAAGTGTAACCATACCCAATCTCCGGGTTCAAAGATGACTTGCTTGCGACCCTTATTTGCTTGTTTAACATATTGTTCGGTTCTCTTCTCAATGTTAAGTCTAACTTTTCATGCAGCTTCTTGATCAGCTCGGCTTTAGCTTTACCATCAAGACTTGAACGCTCTTCAATAGGTATTGGCACAAGATCAAGTGGACTCAGAGGATTGAAACCATAAACAATCTCAAAAGGAGAATGATTAGTAGCAGAATGAACACTTCTATTATATGCAAATTCAGCAAATGTCAAACAATCCTCCCAATTCTTCAAATTCTTTTGAATCAAAATTCTAAGTAATTGAGATAAAGTTTTATTAACAACTTCAGTTTGTCCATCCGTTTGTGGATGACAAGTAGTAGAAAATAAGAGCTTAGTTCCCAATTTACTCCACAATACACGCCAAAAATGACTCAAAAACTTTGCATCTCTATCACTCACAATAGTTCTTGGAATTCCATGCAAACGAACAACTTCCTTAAAGAACAAATCAGCAATATGAGTTGCATCATCACTCTTATGACATGGAATAAAGTGTGCCATTTTCGAAAATCTATCAACCACAACGAAAATAGAATCTTTACCTTTCTTTGTTTTTGGTAAGCCTAAAACAAAGTCCATGGATATGTCTACCCAAGGTTCATTAGGTATAGGTAAAGGTGTGTACAATCCATGTGGCTGCACTCTTGATTTAGCTTGCTTGCAAGTTATGCACTTTGCACAAATGTTTTCAACATCAACTCGCATTTTAGGCCAATAAAAATGATCACACAAGACACCCAAAGTTTTATGTACCCCAAAATGCCCCATTAATCCTCCCCCATGAGCTTCTCTAACAAGTAACTCACGCATAGAACATTTAGGAATGCATAGTTTACTTTCACGAAACAAGTATCCCTCATGCCTATAGAACTTCTCAAATGCAGAATGCTCACAAGCCAAATAAATAGAAGCAAAATCAGAATCATTAGCATACAACCCCTTAATAGATTCAAAACCAAGAAGTTTAGAACTCAAAGTAGAGATTAATGCATACCTCCTAGATAGTGCATCAGCAACAATGTTTTCCTTTCCCTTTTTGTACTTGATCACATATGGAAAAGATTCAATGAATTCCACCCACTTGGCATGCCTCTTACCAAGCTTGCCTTGACCCTTGAGGTACTTGAGAGATTCATGATCAGTATGAATAACAAACTCTCTTGTCCACAAGTAATGCTGCCATGTCTCCAACGTCCTCACTAATGCATACAACTCATTGTCGTATGTAGGATAGTTCAACTGAGCGCCCTTCAACTTTTCACTAAAGTATGCAATTGGCTTTCCTTCCTGCATCAAAACAGCTCCTATACCCACTCCCGATGCATCACATTCAATCTCAAACATTTTATCAAAGTTAGGTAATGCAAGAATGGGTGCGGTAGTTAGTTTCTCTTTAAGGAGATCAAAAGCAACTTGTTGTTTTTCTCCCCAATTAAAACCAACTTCTTTTTTAACAATTTCGTTCAATGGTGCTGCTATAGTGCTAAAATCTTTCACAAACCTCCTATAAAAACTAGCAAGTCCATGAAAACTTCTTACTTCAGAAATGTTTTTAGGAATCGGCCAATCTAGAATAGTCTTGACTTTATCCTTCTCCATTTCAATCCCATTAGCACTTACAACAAATCCAAGAAACACAATTTTATCCATGCAAAAAGAACACTTCTTAAGGTTAGCATACAAAGACTCTTTTCTTAAAGTGTCCAAAACAGCAAGCACATGATCAAAATGTTGTTCCATGCTCTTGCTATATATAAGAATGTCATCAAAGTACACAACCACAAACTTCCCAATAAAGTCTCGCAAAACATGATTCATTAATCTCATGAAAGTACTTGGTGCGTTTGTTAAACCAAAAGGCATAACTAACCACTCATACAAGCCATATTTTGTTTTGAAAGCCGTTTTCCATTCATCTCCTTCTCTTATTCTAATTTGATGATATCCACTCTTTAAATCAATTTTAGAGAAAATGATTGAACCATACAACTCATCAAGCATATCATCTAACCTAGGGATAGGATAGCGATACTTTACCGTAATTTTGTTGATGGCTCGACAATCAGTACACATTCTCCATGTACCATCCTTCTTTGGCACAACAATGACCGGTACCGCACAAGGACTCATGCTCTCTCGAACCTTACCCTTTTCCATCAGCTCCTCCACTTATCTTTGTATCTCTTTGGTTTCCTCCAGATTAGCTCTATATGCTGGTCTATTTGGAAGTGTTGCTCCCGGGATAAAATCAATTTGATGTTCGATGCCTCTCAAAGGTGGTAAACCATCGGGTTCCTCCTTTGGAAAAACATCTTCGTATTCCTGCAAAAGAGTCGCAAAAGAACTAGGCAAAGAAGAAGTTAGTTCGTTAGTGTTCAAATAAGTTTCTTTATGTATCAACACCAACACACTTCTTTTCTCAACCAAAGCTTTCTTTACTTCACTTCCTTTTGCAAATAAATTCACTCTTTTTGTGTCCTCACTTCCTTCCACCTTCTTTTCTCCCTCGGAGAGACTCACATCAGCCCTCTTGTTTTTATCTCCACTCTTTTTTTCTCTCGATTCTTGTCTCTCACTCTCATCATTTTTTTTTCTCTCAATCTCACTAGCTCTCCTAGCTTGAGATAGTTTGAGTTGATCTTCATGAACCTGTTGTGGAGTTAGAGGTACAAGCATGATGGTTTTGTTTTGATGTTTCAACATATATCGATTAAGATATCCATCATAGTTCACTCTTCGATCAAACTGCCACGGTCTGCCCAAAAGTATATGACTAGCATGCATTGGCACCACATCACACATTATTTCATCTTTATAGTTTCCTATAGAGAAGGAAACCAAAACTTGCTTAGTTACCCGCATTTCTCCACATTCATTAAGCCATTGCAGCTTGTACGGATGAGGATGTTTTGAAGTAACTAATTTTAGTTTCTCCACCATTTCAGAACTAGCCACATTAGCACAACTACCTCCATCAATGATTAACATGCATACCCTTCCATTAACCAAACATCTTGTGTGGAATATGTTTTCTCTTTGTTGTTCAGCCTCATCAACCTTGGATTGCATGTTTAGAACTCTTCTCACCACCAAAAGTTCTCCTCTTTCAGGTATTGTCTCCTCAAGTTTCTCATCATCATTTGATTCTTTCTCACTTTCAGATTCAATATCACCATTGTCTCTCAAAACCATCACCCTTTTGTTTGGACAATCAGATGCAATATGCCCACGACCATAGCAACGAAAGCATTTAATATCTCTAGCTCGTGAAGAAGTTGAGATATTACCTTTGCCTTTTTCAGCCTCAGTGAATCTGGTCTTTGGTACCTCATGTTGAGACTTTGAAGTTGCCCCATCATTTGGTTTGGATGCACCTTCCTTGGCTTTGCTTGAGAACTGAAAGTTGTGTGTAGAATTCCTTTGAAATGAACCCTTCTTCTTGAGTTGCTTCTCCACTTTCATGGCTGTATGTACCATGTCCTCAAGCTCCACGTAGTGTTGAAGCTCCACTATATTAGCAATCTCCCTATTCAGCCCATTCAAGAAACGTGCCATGGTTGCCTCACGATCTTCTTCAACATTTGCCCTAATCATGGCAATCTCCATCTCTTTGTAGTACTCATCAACAGATTTGTTGCCTTGAGTCATAGATTGAAGCTTTTGATACAATTCACGAAAATAATGAGAGGGTACGAACCTCTTACGCATGACGGATTTCATTTCTGCCCAAGTAGTAATCGGCCTCTCTCCATATCTCCTTCGATTTGTAACCAATTGATCCCACCAAACTATAGCATAGTCGGTGAACTCAATTGCAGCAAGCCTCACCTTCTTCTCTTCGGAGTAATTATGACAATCAAAAATCAAATCTACCTTCTTTTGCCACTCCAAATATGCTTCCGGATCACTTCTTCCATGGAAAGTAGGTATGTTCATCTTGATACTTCCCAAGTCATGATCAACTTCATCATGTTGCCTTCTTCTACCTCTTCTTCTACGCACTTGGTGAACAGCCCCTTCATCATCCTCTCCTTCCTCCGTTTCCCACTCTTCATGTTGCCTTCGTAGGTTTGCATTAGGGTTTCTATGCTCCCTTGTTGTTGGCTGCTCCAATCTCTCCAATCGCTCGGTCAAGCTCTCAAGAACGTTTCCCATCCTAGCGAAATGTTATTGCATAGCTTGAAAGGTGAAAGCATCTCCTTGATTTGTAGATGTTTCTTCCATGATATTTTCCTCACAAAACACTCGTGTATCCCTCAAAGATATACCTCACAATTCACTCGTGTTTCACTCGTAGGCTTTTACCTCCCCTCTATTAAACTCACACCACTCTAGCCTTTTACCACTCAAGTCAAGAACAAATAAGGTTTGAACAATGTCCAGCAACGTTCAACAATCCCTTAGTCCTATAATGAAGGAGAATAAGGATCTATTTGTGACTGAAATTTGCAAACTGAATTTTCGAATTTTTTTTTTTTTAAGATCAATATCTTACTATGAGGGCAGCAACGAATTGGAAAGAAGATAAATGATCTAGGAGTTTTTTTTTTTTTTTACGTAACAAGAAATGAAAAGAAAAAAAAATATTCAGATCAATACCAGATTGCTCTGATACCAAAACTGATGTGGATAGAACGAGGACCCATTAGATATTACGATCTAAGAACCCAACATATAAGAATAAGCAGCGGATCTCCCCAAATCAAGAATCTAGTTTGATCTTACTTAGAGCGAAAGAACCTCGACCCGTTGGCTATTTATATCAGCCAAGAACCTCGGTATGATGAACGCCACAAGATCTTGCTCAATTGACCTTGATAAGTTCTTGATAAAAAGAAAACCTCACAAAGAGAGAATTCAACTCACAAAGCTTTAAGCTTAATTTTCGGATTCAAAAAAAGGTTGTCCCATTACAAATGATCAAAGGACCTATTTATAGTAGACAAATGACTCTTAAGTACCTACATTAATACCTATCACTAATGTAGTCATTATAAGGCTTTTGTAACTTAAAACTACATTAAAATCAAATTATATGCTTTTGTAACTTAAAACTACATTAAAATCAAATTATATGCTTTTGTAACTACTAAGGAATGCATAGAGTCTTGATCATCCCATGGGCTAGATATTAGCCTCGAATTTGATGGCCCATGATCTTCAAACTATGCCTTCAAGCCCAATTTAGCATTTGTGCACCATATTAAGTGATCTCTAGCCCAATAACATTCACCATTGGGCCTTCTTTGGACTTCTCTTGCACATTTTCTTTAATTTCAGCAACAAGGTTCATCAAGGCCTCTTTAAGCTTCTTAGCCTTTGCTCTTGTAATCGGACCTTCATGCACTATCAAAGGATCCCTCTTCCTTGCATGGTTTTGCATGGGTGGCTCTCCATCATATCTCTTCATATTGTTGGAATGCATTAATTATTTCATATCGTGCTTTGACTCAATAATCCTAAAGGATTTCGTTAGGATTTTCTAACTAGGGATACAAATTAAAATTTTACTACTATATTTGATGAAAGGTCAACTATAATAAATTATAAAAGTAATTATACATAGGCAAAGAAATAAAAGGAATATTTATTAGATCAATCTGATCAAAGGATATATAATAAAAAGTAAAATATTTTATTAAATAAAAAATAATCTAAAGAAAGTACATTAATAATGAAATGATGTGGATTAAACCACTTTTATGAACTACGCAATAAACGAGAGTGACGTTGAAATTTATGAGCACACTTATTTGTCGTTCGACATTCTTCATGGAAAAGACAAAAAAAAAAAAAGATAAAAAAGAAAGATTTTCGAACAACAATCTCCCTACATGCTTTAACAACTGAATCAAATTTCGATTAACTCCTCTCAATTGACAATAGTCATAACTAATACGTACATACTTCTTAGCGTCTAGTTCAAAAATAACATTTTAATACGTCATTCGACAAACCGATGAAAAGGCCCCAAACAACTAAATCATTTATCCCTCGCTAACCTCATGCCACCCCATGCAACAAAGTGTAAATTTTCATCCAACA
This sequence comes from Scutellaria baicalensis, assembly GCA_005771605.1. Lineage (NCBI taxonomy): Eukaryota > Viridiplantae > Streptophyta > Magnoliopsida > Lamiales > Lamiaceae > Scutellaria > Scutellaria baicalensis. The sequence goes on from CM016724.1 coordinate 26,297,309, forward strand.
TAATGAGAGTCATTCCAGCACAAAATTCACTCTCCTCCCTAAATAATATCACATTCACGTTGAATTTAAGTACAACTATGGTGGTTTGACTCAATTCCTCAACTTACAAGTCCGACAATTCAAGCTTACTAGAAGTATCTAACATTCTCCTCGCTTCCAACCACAAAACTCAGGTATCATGTGTGCATTGAAAACCATAGTTTTTTCATCAAAATGTTTTCCCTCCCAACTTAATGTTCTCTGTTTAGGGACATCAAAAGTACCCCTTTTTTACGTATATCGAAATTTTTAATACAAAAAAAAGTTATTTCTTGAAGTCAAACATACTTTCGGTTGATCTATCCACTATTGATTTCCATTTTCTAGTAAAAAGACATGTAATGATAATACACCAACAACGGTCTCAACCACGATTGCAAAGAGCACACACGCTAGGACATGAAACACCTATAAGTTACTAAGTACTATTGTTAAACAACATGACCCTTCAAATTTTTATATTCTTCTCCAACTTTTGAGATACTCCTCATTTATAGGAAAAAAATATTTCATGCAAATTAACCCTATAACTACTATTGTTAACAGAATACAAACCTAATGTCCTCGTCATTCTTATCTAACTTGATGCATGGTTTCCAAAAGAACTTCACCTTATAATTAAACCATGATTAATTAGAAATATCTAGTAATATATGGTTGTGAATTTTCAGTGTTTTCCATCCAATAAATCTAAGTGTAGTGGTGGGTGTATTGATTTTTTTTTTTTTTGGAAAGGGCGTGAAAATTATGAGACACGACGTAAAGTCTTAGGAGATGAGCAGTTGAGGAATTTTCCATCACTTGATTTTCTTCTATTGAAGATAATAATATATCAGTTATTCAAAAGAAAATCTTCACACATTCGAACAAACGAGATCATTTAATAATTGAGCATTGTTCTTGTGCATCAGTTGCATGGACCTAGATCCATGCAACTGGGTGCCCACAGGTCGGGTCGGGCTGGATTTGACCCGGATCCACGCCCATTTATTTATTTATTTTTTAATTTATGCGGTAACCTTTATTTTATACGAGTATAACATTTATGTTATATGACTATAACCTTTTTGTACAAACATCATAACCTTTAAGTTAATATATTCAGATGTTTTTTCAATATAAAATGTAAGATAATATAGCTGAAAACATTTATGTTGTGATGATTTAACTTTTATGTTATGTTGATTTAACTTTTATATATAAATATCATAACCTTTATTTACTTAAAGAATAACATAAAGGTTGTGTTAATATAACATAAAGGTTAATATTATTATGCGTAAATGTTGCATTATTACAACTTAAAGGTTTACAGTGTGTTAAAACCTTAAAATTATATACTTAGAATTATTTCAATCATGTAATATAATTGAAAACTTTTATATTCTTATAACTTAACCTTTATATACAACTATCCTAACCTTTGAAAAATATAAAAATTATATTATATATTATAATATAAAAGTTAAATTATTATAACATTAAGGTTAAGTTATTATAACATAAAGGTTTAAAAGGTAATATATATTTATCTTACTCTGTAAAATATTAAACCATCAGGATAGAAAGGTTATGCGAATATATCATAAAGGTTATGTAAACATAATGAAAAAATTAGGCGGGCATAACTAAAAGGTTAGGCGAAATAACTAAAAGGTCATGGAGTGAAATTAGGGTTTGAGCACGATTTGGGGTGCGTGTCAGCGCGTGGGGGCGCGTTCCAGCGCGTTTTGGGCGTGAAAATCACCTCCCGGGTCATATGACCCGGATTGCATGGGTTATAACCCATGCACTTGGTGTATAGAAATAATTGTGTTAATAGTTTTTTATCATTTCTTGATTTTTGTTTGTTCTACAATGAAATCTGTTCTTGCTAAGTTTATATTTTGTATTGATTCATGACCAATTTGGCTAATAAATAAATATGTAATCCATCCATGCATGGTGGGCTACTGTGTTGGGCCCATGGAGTCCAATCACTCTTGGGCTTATTTTATGTTGGGCCCAATGACCCAGTTATACTGGATTTTCTTGGACTAACTGCAACTCTAGAAAATAAGAGGAAATAATTAGCCAAAAATTGGAGAAAGCAGTGAGAGGAAATAATTTACCTCATTCATTCAATTATTCTCCATCAATTACAAACTTTATATTAATTTGAAAATAATAATAAAATATTAAAAGATCCACAATTTCTTTAGTTTAAGGGTATATTTGCTTCCTCTTATTACCAAAATTTATATATAACTCTCTCACATAAATAATTAGGTGAGATTAAGTTCCACTATTGATTTTCATAAATCAATTTTTATTTTATGTTATGAATTGACTAATCTCATCTAATTAGATACATAAAACGATCTCATTACACTCGTATTATTCTACAACTAGTTAGTAGGCCCTAAGGGTAAAACTATATCTAAACATTGACAATTTTTTCAACTAATGGGAAAGAAATTGAAAATTGGAAAGTAACATAAAGACATGGAATAACTTAAATCAAATTGGAGGGATCCCGATTCGGCCTTTTGTCGTCGTGTGAAATTCAAATGCTTTATTATTATTTCAAAATGGTAACACCAATATGTCAATTAACCGGCTAATTTGAATTTAATTAATTCAAAGAAGATTATAACCCATTAAATTCCCAATCATATATATCTCAATTGAAAAATTAAATATTGATTTGGTTGAGTAATTGTAATCCCAGTACGGCTGTAATATTCCTCAACTTTTGGACAAAGATAGTTGAATTTGTGGCCGTAGCAGGTCCCAAACTATTGTAAATTATTGCAACAGAAAATTCTTTGAACTATATATTTAGTAATATATACACACATATATAAGCATCTTCAGTGTGTTGGTATGGTATACTGTATAGAAAATTTCATATCAAAAGTTGCGCTATAACTAAAATATCATTCTATATCGAGACTTCGGTATACAGATAACTGATATACTTAAATGAAAATTACATAATAAAACTTCAAAATATCAAACTGCCAGGATACTTAAATGAAGAATATTATTTTATAATTTATAATTGTGGAATTAATATATTTTATAACGAATACTAAAGTTTTCAGTATTTTGATAAATATTGAAATAACGAAACTTGGAAAACAACATACTAATACCGTATCAAAATATTGATAATGTATCATACTACCAAAACTGAAATTCATATGCATGTTTGTTAGTTTGAACATTTAATTCTCTATTTTAATTAGATAAATTAATTAAAATCTACAATAAATAAAATTAAAAATTACCTTGCATGCAATAGAACAAAAACGAAATCCATGAGGGTATGTTTGGGAGAAGTTTTAGTGGGTTTGGGGAAAACCTGACTTTGAAATCCTGGATTTTGTAGTAAAGGTGAATAGTGAAAATGTATGTTTGTTTGAGAATTTAGTAGGGTAGAATTATATTATATATGTCAAATTAAGTTGGAAAAAGTTGGTTGATATTATATTTTATCGTAAAAAGTTGGGTTGATGTGATATTTTATTATGAAAAAGTGTATTTTGTAATGATTGAATAATTAAATATAGGTAGTAATGATTATGTTAGGATTTTATAATACAAACTTCAATTTGAAAATAAACATATTTTCGGATTTTGAAATCTAAAATTCTACCATCGGAAACCCATTCCAAACATGCCCTTAGGATTGTTGAGCTTCCTTTTACAGACACGACAAGCTTCATTGCCTTTAATGAGCAAAAGGCTTCAAAAATGAGAAAAAGAAAGAGAAAGAAAGTAAAATACGCAAAGATCACAATATAATAAATAAAGTGTTTCAAAAAGAATGAGTGACACTTGTGTGTCCCGGAGGTATGGTGTCCCCAAATTAATCATCATATTGGTGTTAAATACATATTCTACAAGTATCATGTGTATACTTTTCAAGTATCACATGTATACTCTTATATAAATATGATACTTGTAGAGTATATGTATAACACCAAAAAATATAACACCTATAGAGTATATATATAACACCTGAAGAGCACATATATAACACCTAGATCTGTGCCCCTATGTGCCCCATGGGTATATAAGTTTTTGCCAAGAAAGAATAATATATATAGTGTATGGTTGATAGCAATAAACTTAGCAGGTTGAAATATATTACATCAAAAAATAATCAATGTTAGTTTTAATTATATCGTGAGCAGTTTTTCAGGGCTTAAATAGTTAAAGATTTTAATTTCCCTTCTTACATAATATTTTTACATCATATTAAGTCTATATGAACAATAAAAATTGAAAATTTCCACTGTCAAAAAATGAGCGAAAATTCATCCTTATACAATTTAGGGCGTTTTATGAATCGTGAGCAGTTTTTCGTGCTTAAATGGTTAAATATTTTAATTTCCCTTCTTAAATATTATTTTTACATCATATTAAGTCTATCTGAACAACAAAAATTGAAAATTTCCACTATAAAAAAATGAGCGAAAATTCATACTTATACAATTTAAGGTTTTTTGTGAATCGTGAACAGTTTTTCGGGGCTTAAATGGTTAAAGATTTTAATTTCCTTTCATACATATTATTTTTACATCATATTAAGTCTATTTGAACAATTAAAATTGAAAATTTCCACTGTCAAAAAATGTGTGAAAATTCATACTGATACAATTTAAGGTTTTTTATGAATTGTGAGTAGTTTTTCGGGGCTTAAATGGTTAAAGATTTTAATTTCCCTTCTTACATATTATTTTTACATCATATTAAGTCTATCTGAACAACAAAAATTGAAAATTTCCACTGTCATAAAATGAGCGAAAATTCATACTTATACAATTTAAGGCTTTTTATGAATCGTGAGTAGTTTTTCGGGTCTTAAATGGTTAAAAAATTTAAATTCCCTTCTTACATATTATTTTTACATCATATTAAGTCTTTCTAAGCAACAAAAAGTGAAAATTTCCACTGTCAAAAAATGTGCGAAAATTCATACGGATACAATTTATGGACTTTTATGAATCGTGAGCAGTTTTTCGGGGCTTAAATGGTTAAAGATTTTAATTTCCCTTCATACATATTATTTTTACATCATATTTAGTCTATATGAACAATAAAAATTGAAAATTTCCACTGTCAAAAAATGAGCGAAAATTCATACTCATACAATTTAGGGCTTTTTATGAATCGTGAACAGTTTTTCGTGCTTAAATGGTTAAAGATTTTAATTTCCCTTCGTACATATTATTTTTACATCATATTAAGTCTATCTGAACAACAAAAATTGAAAATTTCCATTGTCAAAAAATGAGCGAAAATTCATACTTATACAATTAGGCTTTTTATGAATCGTGAACAGTTTTTCGGGGCTTAAATGGTTAAAGATTTTAATTTTCCTTCATACATATTATATTTACATCATATTAAGTCTATCTGAACAATTAAAATTGAAAATTTCCACTGTCAAAAAATGTGTGAAAATTCATACAAATACAATTTAAGGTTTTTTAGGAATTGTGAGCAGTTTTTCGGGGCTTAAATGGTTAAAGATTTTAATTTCCCATCATACATATTATTTTTACATCATATTTAGTCTATATGAACAATAAAAATTGAAAATGTCCACTGTCAAAAAATGAGCGAAAATTCATACTTATACAATTTAGGGCTTTTTATGAATAGTGAGTAGTTTTTCGTGCTTAAATGGTTAAAGATTTTAATTTCCCTTCATACATATTATTTTTACATCATATTAAGTCTATCTGAACAACAAAAATAGAAAATTTCCACTGTCAAAAAAGGAGCGAAAATTCATACTAATACAATTTAAGGCTTTTTATGAATCGTGAGCAATTTTTCGGGGCTTAAATGGTTAAAGATTTTAATTTCCCTTCATACATATTATTTTTACATCATATTAAGTCTATCTGAACAATTAAAATTGAAAATTTCCACTGTCAAAAAATGTGTGAAAATTCATACTGATACAATTTAAGGTTTTTTATGAATTGTGAGCAGTTTTTCGGGGCTTAAATGGTTAAAGATTTTAATTTCCCCTCTTACATATTATTTTTACATCATATTAAGTCTATCTGAACAACAAAAATTGAAAATTTCCACTGTCAAAAAATGAGCGAAAATTCATACTTATACAATTTAAGGCTTTTTATGAATCGTGAACAGTTTTTCGAGGCTTAAATGGTTAAAGATTTTAAATTCCCTTCTTACATATTATTTTTACATCATATTAAGTCTATCTAAACAACAAAAAATTGAAAATTTCCATTGTCAAAAAATGAGCGAAAATTCATACTAATACAATTTAAGGCTTTTTATGAATCGTGAGCAGTTTTTCGGGGCTTAAATGGTTAAAGATTTTAATTTCCCTTCATACATATTATTTTTACATCATATTAAGTCTATCTGAACAATTAAAATTGAAAATTTCCACTGTCAAAAAATGTGTGAAAATTCATACTGATACAATTCAAGGCTTTTTATGAATTGTGAGCAGTTTTTCGAGGCTTAAATGGTTAAAGATTTTAATTTCCCTTCTTACATATTATTTTTACATCATATTAAGTCTATCTGAACAACAAAAATTGAAAATTTCCACTGTCAAAAAATGAGCGAAAATTCATACTTATACAATTTAAGGCTTTTTATGAATCGTGAGCAGTTTTTCGGGGCTTAAATGGTTAAAGATTTTAAATTCCCTTCTTACATATTATTTTTACATCATATTAAGTCTATCTGAACAACAAAAATTGAAAATTTCCACTGTCAAAAAATGTGCGAAAATTCATACGAATACAATGTATGGCTTTTTATGAATCGTTAGTAATTTTTCGGAGCTTAAATGGTTAAAGATTTTAATTTCCCTTCATACATTTTATTTTTACATCATATTAAGTCTATCTGAACAACAAAAATTGAAAACTTTCACTGTAAAAAATGAGCGAAAATTTATACATATATAATTTAATGTTTTTTATGAATTGTGAGCAGTTTTTCGGGGCTTAAATGGTTAAAGATTTTAATTTCCCTTCTTAGATATTATTTTTTCATCATATTAAGTCTATCTGAACAACAAAAATTGAAAATTTCCACTGTCAAAAAATGTGCGAAAATTCATACTTATACAATATAAGGCTTTTTATGAATCGTGAGCACTTTTTCGGCGCTTAAATGGTTAAAGATTTTAATTTCCCTACATACATATTATTTTTACATCATATTAAGTCTATCTGAACAACAAATATTGAAAATTTCCACTGTCAAAAAATGAGCGAAAATTCATACGGATACAATTTATGGCTTTTTATGAATCGTTAGCAATTTTTCGGTGCTTAAATGGTTAAAGATTTTAATTTCCCTTCTTACATATTATTTTTACATCATATTTAGTCTATCTGAACAACAAAAATTGAAAATTTCCACTGTAAAAAATGAGCGAAAATTTATACGTATACAATTTAAGGTTTTTTATGAATTGTGAGCAGTTTTTTGGGGCTTAAATGGTTAAAGATTTTAATTTCCCTTCTTACATATTATTTTTACATCATATTAAGTCTATCTGAACAAAAAAAATTGAAAATTTCAACTGTCAAAAAATGAGCTTAAATTCATACTCATACAATTTAAGGCTTTTTATGAATCGTGAGCAGTTTTTCGGGGCTTAAATGGTTAAATATTTTAATTTCCCTTCATACATATTATTTTTACATCATATTAAGTCTATCTGAACAATTAAGATTGAAAATTTCCACTGTCAAAAAATGAGCAAAAATTCATACGGATAATTCCTTCCTACCCCAATGGTATTATGTATTCCTGCTTACAAGGATCGACATTTTTTTTAATTAATTTTTACATTATTCATTTTATTTTATTTTATAACAAATTACAAAATTATATTATTCTGTAAATAATATTTACTTAGTTATAACTAATATAAAATAATAATTAAGTATATAAAATTAATATATAAAAAACAACAGAAATATAATATTAATAAATACATAAATAAACATAAAAATAATTAATAATTATTAAAAATAAAGATAATAAAATTATTTCTATTATATAATACATATAATTTTAGTTTTGCTATAAAATTTACGTCTAAATATAAATATATACAATATTTGTAAATATATACAAATAAGATAATAGATACTAGAATAAATTATTGTGTACATAAAAATATATAAATAAATTTTAACTAAAATATATTTTATACAGCATAAAATAAGAAACTTAGTTAAATAATATAAATCATATTAAATAAATTAATTAATAAAGATTTAGGATAAATATTAAATAATTTTACTACTTTAAGAAAATGTAAATTAATAAAAGGTAATAAAACTAATATATATATATATATATATATATCAATATAATATACCTTAATATTGGTGTAATGATTAATTTTCTACGTTTTTTTAAATTTAAAATACCCATTATCTAAATTTAAGTGATATATTTAACAAGAATATTAAAATAAAATAATATTGAAAAATAATTTGGTTACATAAATATTGATTTAATAATTATACAGTTAATTTATAATAATCAATTATGAAATAAAATCATATGAATTATTTCATTTATCTCCTATTCCTTTGTGATACAAATCATAGGAATCAATAGTTTAATACCATTCATTTCCCATCACCATTCCATTATTAGGTTCATTCAATTCCCACCTAATTTCATTCCATCATACCAATCATGCTGTAAATATGTTGGACGTGAAAAGTAATAAATTTGATTTGAAATTACTACCAATTTATTTTTCGTGTGTGACGTACCAATATATAATTTAAATATTTTGAGCTTTTTGACTAATTGATTTTGTCGTAATTAGATTTGGATAAAATTTAAGCAAGTATATGTTCAATAACTTATTTAAAATACTATTACAGGATAGTCACGTTATTGTATATCATAATTATGTTTAGCAAAAAAATTTACACACCACTGATCTAAGTACCCGGTCAACGTGCGGGCAACGTGTCTCCACATGTGGTTCAACTCGTTCCTACTCTCTTGGTGGGCGCTCTCAAGCCCACCAAAATTCGTTTCATGCAGTGTTACCTTCATATTATGTTAGTGTGACCTTCATGTTATGTTAGTTTGACCTTTATGAATATATGATTAACATTGTTGTTGACCTTCATGTTATGTTAGTCTGACATTCATGTTATTTTAGGTATGACTAACACGAAGGTCAGATTAACATAACATGAATATCACACTAACATAATATGAAGGTCACGACCAAAACACGCGAAAAAATAAAGGGGTGGGGGATGGATCGGCCCTGGTGCACGGGAAACTCACTCATTATGTTTTGATAACATTTCAACCTCATTTGGTACCAGTGTGATGTAAATAATTTCAAGTGTTGGTGATTTTTATTATAAAAATTGTAATCATGAAAAACAATATTGTCCTTCAAAGTTATTTATTTAATATACTACCGATATAATTTATCAATTGTAGATATTTCTTATTTTTACCGTATGTTATTTTAGCTTTGCTAATTATTTAGCCCAATTGAGATGAATAAAAAACTTATACAAATATGTTTTTAATAACTTATTCATAATGAGCGTAAAAATAATATTGATAATATTTAACAAAAAAGATCAAAAATTAAAAAACCTACATGCACTGTAGAGTTTCGAGAAGACGAGTCCGCAGAAAAAAAGCAACAGGTAGACAACGAACGTAAAGAGAAAAACACTGAAGATGACCGTGAAAATCAAGGGAGAAAGTGGATCACGAACGCTACGAGACTACGACGAGAGAGCGCGAAGAGAAGAGCAACGATTCAGATTCAAACAATGGAAAAAAATCACAAAAAAGTATTTATATTATTATATCCGGGTCGGGTGTGGATACCAGTTCGAGTTGGTGATTATATATATATAATTATAGCAAGAAAATAAATTCAAAAACTAATATATGTATATATATATATATATAGATTAATAAAAGCAAGAGAATAAATTCGAAAATGAAGGGATAAATCACCTTCCCGCCGAAATACTACGCCGCTAGATCCTCCCATCTTTTTTTTTCCCTCTCTCACACACACTCATTGACACAAACACCGCCAGTGCGTGATTAATGGAGGACTCCGCCCCTTCACCGGTGCCATTGGAAGGCCATAACCCTAAGTTAATCCCGAATTCGAACCATAGTTCGAGGAACACAATCTACATTGGAGGAATTCCCGTGGAGTTTCCATACGAGCCCTACGGTTCTCAGTTGGCGTACATGAACCAAGTCATATCAACTCTGGATAGGTCGCAGAGGGACGGCCACTGCCACGCGCTGCTCGAGTCGCCTACGGGCACCGGGAAGTCACTATTGCTGCTTTGCTCCGCCCTCGCGTGGCAGCAGAGCCAGAAGTTGAAGAATGTTCGCGCCAATTTAACGCATTCAAGATCCAGGCCTGATCCTCGGCCCATATCCGACCCGATGAATCATGGGGGTGGTTTCATTCCCGATACTCAACCATCAGGTATTGGATCATGGGAGAAAGAGCAGATAGCTGAACTTAATTTGTATTGGGGCCTGTTTGATTTTATAGGGCAAAGAATCATACTTGATTACATTATTTTACGGTGGTTGTAGTTGCAACAACTCAGAAATTGAACAAGGATTCCAGAACCGGTTTCGGATTGTCAAGAACCGGTCTAAATCGGGTCGAACCGGGTGTAACAAACTCTCTGTAACTACCGGTTAAGTGGTTGGAAAGTCTGTTAGGGTTTCTGGCGATGGATGCGAATTTGAAACAGAAATTCGTTCATGCTCAAAGATCCAATCATCAAATTGACAGAGGGCTTTGGCCGCTTATAAATAGGAGAATACTCAGTTGTAATCTCATCTTTCAATTCTGTGTAATGTGTGAGTTTTAGCGAATTAGGGTTCTTAGTTCACTGAGTGAAAAGCCCTAATTTTCTGGGCAGATTTGTAACTTCGAATTCTCTTTCGATTCTTAGTGAAATCGTTCCATTTCTTCTCCGGTGGATGTAGGCCGATGTGGCGAGCCGAACCACCTTAAAATTCCGGTGTGTTGATCATCGTTTATTGCTGCATTATTTCGTTTTTGAAGCCTTGCTGGTTTAGGGTTTTCTACAACGCTAGTGTTGTGGTTTAAGTGTTGTCGTTTGCGTCGGGGTTTAAATTCAACAAGTGGCACCGTCTGTGGGAACCGGCCCGACCACCGGAAAGCCCAGCATGAAACTCGACGTGGAGAAGTTCACCGGCAATGGAGATTTTACCCTATGGAAGACGAAGATGGAAGCAATTCTCATTCAACAAGGTTGGGAAGAGGCAATCTATGGATGGGAAGGCGAAACCAGCACTGAAACTGATGAAACTATATCTCTTTCAGCTGGGGAGAGGAACAAGATTGACAAGAAAGCTAGGAGCTCGATCATCTTGTACTTGGGAGAGAAAGCTTTAAGAGAAGTATACCAAGAAAGGACTGCAATGGAAGTTTGGAAGAAGTTGGAAGCACTTTATCAAACCAAATCTCTTGCTAATCGACTCTTCTTGAAAGAGAGATTGATCTCATTCAAGATAACTGAGGAGAAAAAGATCCTTGAAAAGTTAGATGAGTTCAACAAGATAGTCGATGACCTCGAGAACATTGAGGAAAAACAAAAGGACAAAGACAAGGCGCTTTTGCTTCTCAATTCTCTTCCAAAATCCTTCCAATCCTTTAGGGATGCACTGGTATATGGTAGAGTGGTGCCTTTAACACTGGAAGAAGTACAGGTGGCCATTCAATCAAGGTTCCTAGGTACTGAGAATGAAAGGAAGAGTCAAAGTCTTGGTGAAGGTTTGGCTGTGAAGGGAAAAAGATTTAAGAAATCTAATCAAAATCAGTCCAAATCAAATCAAGGAAGTTCTGGAAATAAGAATGAAGGAGGAGAAGTTAGGAAGTGCTTCTATTGCCATAAGCCTGGGCATATAAAAAAGAATTGCCCTGAGAGGAAGAAGAAACTCAACAAGCAACACCACCTCAAGACCACTATGATAATGCAGACATGTTATGTATTGCAGATTCTGGAATGAAGGCTGAGTGGGTGTTGGATTCAGGTTGCTCGTTCCATATGTGCCCTATGAAGTCCTGGTTCTCTACAGTTAAAATGGAGAAAGGAGGACTGGTTCTACTCGGGGATGATCACTCTTGCACAGTTATGGGAATTGGCAGCATCAAACTGAAGATGCATGATGGCAGAATCAGAACTTTAACCAATGTCAGGTATATCCCAAAAATTAAAAGAAATTTGATTTCCTTAGGTTTGCTTAATGGTGCAGGATGTGAATTCAAGACACAAGATGGTGAGATTCATGTCACTAAACAAGGAATGGTAGTCATGAAAGGCACAAAGGTCAATGGCCTCTATGTGCTGAAAGGAGAAACCATTATAGGTGGAGCTGCTCCTGTGACCACCATTGATATGGCTGAGCTTTGGCATAAGAGGCTTGGCCACATTGGAGAGAAAGGGCTACAAGAACTCTCCAAACAACAGCTTCTTGGATCATAAATCAAGATGAAAGCTCCTAACTGTGATTTGTGCATTCAAGGGAAGCTCACAAAGACAAAGTTCCCAAAAGGGACTCATACCACTGTAAGTATTCTTGACTATGTTCATAGTGATATCTGGGGTCCAGCAAGAGTAGAAACTCATGGTGGTGGTAAGTACTTTATAACCTTCATTGATGATTATAGTAGAAAGGTGTGGGTATATATTCTGAAACACAAATCTGAGGCTTATGAAAGGTTTAAAGAATGGCTAACTCAGCAAGAAAACTTGACTGGAAGAAAGCTAAAACACTTGAGAACAGATAATGGCTTGGAGTATCTATCACAAGAGTTCCAAGAGCTGTGCAGGGAAAAGGGCATCTCAAGGCATAGAACGGTGGTGGCAACACCTCAGCAAAACGGGATAGTCGAGCGCATGAATAGAATGTTACTTGAAAGGGTAAGGTGTTTGCTTCTTGGTGTAGGCTTGCTAAAATCCTTTTGGGGTGAGGCAGTGACAACTGCAGCTTACTTAATAAATAGGAGTCCATCTTCTTCAATTAAGTTCAAGTCTCTAAACGAGGTATGGTACTCTAAACCTCCTGATTATTCTCTATTAAAAGTTATTGGATGCCTTGCTTATGCTCACACTAGACAAGATAAGTTAGAGTCAAGAGCAATTAGGTGCATATTTATAGGGTATCCTACTGGGATCAAAGGGTATAAATTGTGGAGTTTAGAAGAGGGAAATCTCAGGTGCTTTATCAGTAGAGATGTTATCTTCAAAGAAGATATAATGGGCTATGGTAAGAGACAACAAAACTCTGAGGAACAACAAAGGCTGAACACTGGAGATGAAGATCATGGCAGTAGAATTCAGGTGGAGCTTCAGGGGGAAAATCAGACTTATATTAATGATGGTAGCTCGAGTGAGACTGAAGAAGAGGAGAATGGACAAGGTGTAAGTGAGCAAGTTGAGAATGAGGAAGATCTAACCAATTATAACTTGGCAAGAGACAGGCAAAGAAGGATAATTAATCCCCCCTCAATGTATGGTGAAGCTGATATAGCCAATTATGCTTTGTGCATTGCTGAAGATATTGAGCACGAGGAACCAAATACTTTTCAATCAGCTATGAAGTCTAAAGATAGTGATAAATGGATTCAAGGCATGAATGAAGAGATCATGTCTTTAGAAAAGAACAACACTTGGGAATTGGTAGATAGACCACAAGGACAGAAATTGATTGGATGCAAGTGGATCTTCAAGAGAAAGATAGAAGTTGCTGGAAAGGAACATGTAAGATTCAAAGCAAGGCTAGTAGCTAAAGGTTATACTCAAAGAGAAGGCATTGATTATCATGAGATCTTTTCTCCTGTGGTAAAGCATGTGTCAATTAGGATACTACTAGCCTTGGTGGTGCAACATGACATGGAATTACAGCAGCTTGATGTGAAGACTGCATTTCTCCATGGAAATTTAAATGAAACCTTATACATGTCACAACCTGAGGGATTCAGCAAACCAGGTCAGGAGCAGAAGGTTTGTTTGCTTAAAAGATCATTATATAAACTTAAGCAAAGTCCTAGACAGTGGTACAAGACCTTTGATAGAGTTATGATGAGCATAGGCCTAGAGAGGTGCAATTATGACAGTTGTGTATACATACAAAAGGAGGATAGGGAGGTACATACTTATCTTCTCATCTATGTTGATGACATGCTAATTGCCAGCAAGAGCATTAAAAGGATACAAGTGATCAAAGAAAAGCTTAAGGCTCAGTTTGAAATGAAGGATCTTGGAGATGCTAAGAGGATGCTGGGAATGGACATCAAGAGAGATTGAGAGAAGGGTCGAATGTTCTTATACCAATCTGATTATTTGAGGAAAGTACTCAAACGATTCCTTATGCATGAATCAAAAGCTGTAACAACACCACTAGGTAATCAATTCAAACTTACTGCTACTAATAAGCCACAGACTGATCTGGAAAGGCAGGAGATGGTGAGTATCCCATATGCCAATGCAGTGGGTAGTATGATGTATGGGATGGTATGCAGTAGACCAAATATTGCATATGCAATGAGTAGAGTAAGCAAATTCATGGCAGATCCAGGCAAGCTTCATTGGGAAACTGTGAAATGGATGATGAAATATCTTAGAGGGACTGAAAATCTGGGATTAATGTTCTCTAAACAATCTAATCAAACTAACCCTCTAGAAGGATATGTTGATTCTGATTTTGCAGGTAATCCAGATACAAGGAAGTCCACCACAGGCTACATATTTAAACTCTTTGGTACTGCAATAAGCTGGAAAGCCATGCAACAATCCATAGTGGTTTTGTCCACTACAAAGGCTGAGTTCGTGGCAATGGCTGAGGCTGTGAAGGAGTCGATTTGACTCAAAGGTATACTAAAGGAGCTCAATGTGAAGCAAGGAAGAGTAGTGATCCACTGTGACAACCAAAGTGCTTTGCACTTAGCCAAACATCAGACCTTTCATGATAGATGCAAGCATGTAGATATTAAGTTGCATTTTGTTAGGAACTTAATAGAAAAGGGTGAGGTAGAGGCTTGGAAGATTGGTACTGATGACAATATTTCTGATATGCTAACCAAGGTTCTTCCAAGACCAAAGTTTGAATTTTGCAGGAGTTTAGCTCAGGTACGAAGCTGGGCTAAAGATCATATCAAGTGATGAAATCTGGAGACTAAGGAGATCAAACAATTTCACAAGTTGAGGTGGAGATTTGTAGTTGCAACAACTCGGAAATTGAACAAGGATTCCAGAACCGATTTCGGATTGTCAAGAACCGGTCTAAATCGGGTCGAACCGGGTGCAACAAACTCTCTGTAACTACCGGTTCAAGGTAGTTAAGTGGTTAGAAAGTCTGTTAAGGTTTCTGGCGATGGATGCGAATTTGAAACAGAAATTCGTTCATGCTCAAAGATCCAATCATCAAATTGACAGAGGGCTTTGGCCGCTTATAAATAGGAGAATACTCAGTTGTAATCTCATCTTTCAATTCTGTGTAATTTGTGAGTTTTAGCGAATTAGGGTTCTTAGTTCATTGAGTGAAAAGCCCTAATTTTCTGGGCAGATTTGTAACTTCGAATTCTCTTTCGATTCTTTGTGAAATCGTTCCATTTCTTCTCCGGTGGATGTAGGCCGATGTGGCGAGCCGAACCACCTTAAAATTCCGGTGTGTTGATCGTCGTTTATTGCTGCATTATTTCATTTTCGAAGCCTTGCTGGTTTAGGGTTTTCTACAACGCTAGTGTTGTGGTTTGAGTGTTGTCGTTTGCGTCGGGGTTTAAATTCAACAGTGGTGTTGGTGTATCTATTGCTCAGTTGTTTAAATTAAAAGAAGCCATGCTCTATTATAGCACTTAAGCAGATGTATTGCACCATTTCTATATATTGTAATTTGTAAATTGAATTGGATTCAATCCTTGTACAAAACGTTTGGTCTGGTGATGCTTTGTCTTCCATGTTGTTTGGTTTGCAAATTGCTCTGAGACTTTTCTGCTTGACTCATGATGTCTTATATTATGTTATTTTTCAGGAAATCCAGCAGCACCTCCACCCTCCACAAGTAATGCCAGAAAGGAGCAACTAAGATTGGCACCAACTATCTTTTATTCATCGTAAGCATTACCCTGTAATTATGTGTCCAATCAATTATGATATTTTTTTTGCATGATATTGACTAATTATTGTACAATTGTTTTCACGATTTCACCATATTTGCATACTCTTTTGGATGTCCAGGAGCCAAATATCAAAAACCTTTTGAATGTCAAAAGAACTGATCACTGTAATTTTGGTACATTTATTTAAGAGAACTCATGCTCAAATCAGTCAAGTGATTCGAGAGTACAAGAAAACCTCATACAGGGTTCCCATGGCAGTTTTGGTATGTTTGCCATAATCTTAATTTTCAATTTTCAGTATCACATGCATTTTTAAAGTTGAGTTAAATTTAAGCTGTCCATTCCATGGTCAATTAGCTAATGATAAAGATAAATCTTAGATTGATTGTATTCTGGAATATTCTTATTTGTTGTACTGATTTCTTTCCTTGTATATAGGATTTTCTGTTGTACTCCTTCCTTTATATTAATGAGAAAATCTCCTCACCGCTTTATCGGTGATCACAACATTAACATTCTCATGGTATCAGCCAGACACATCTGCTAAACCCCAACTCCAGCCGCCTCCCCTTTTTCTTCTCTCTCTCTTTTCTCTATTCTGCTTTTCCATGGCTGCCACGGCTTCCTCAGACTCTGTCCCCATAGCCACCATGATCCATATGGTGACTATAAAGCTCTCTTCCTCCAATTTTCTCCTCTGGAAACGTCAAGTGATTCCCATGCTCACTTGCTTCGGATTGCTTGGCCATGTTGATGGTTCCTCGAAGCCCCCTGCTGAATCTGTTACTACTGACGATGGCTCGTCATCCCCGAATCCTGCCTTTGTTACTTGGCATACTACCGATCAGAAATTGCTCGGTGTCCTTTTCTCTACGCTCACCGAAGAAGCGATGGCCGAGGTCGTCGATTGCACGACTTCACCGGCTGCCTGGCTTGCATTAGAAGCAGCATTTTCTCATTCGTCCACATCACGGGCAAATCAGCTTCATGAAGAACTCTTGTCCTTACGCCGTGGCTCCCTCTTTGTTCAAGACTATGGTAAGAGGTTCAAATCCATCTGCGATCAATTGTCGGCTATTGGTCGATCGGTGGACGAATCCGACAAAAGCCACTGGTTTTTAAAGGGCTTGGGTATCCATTTCGCAAGTTTTGCAGACACAAGGATGGCGATGACGCCTATTCCTAGCTTTTCCGACCTTCTGCACCAAGCGGTTCAATTCGACCTTCTGCACAAATCCATGGACCATTCCGCTTCGCAGCCCACTGATGCGTTTACAGCTTCCACGCGGACCAGCAATACAGGTCGTGGGTGTGGTGGTTTTTCCCCTCGGAACAGTACAGCAGGCCGTGGACGTGGGCATTCCTTTTCTGCAGGCCGCGACAATTCTTCAGCTCCACGGAAACCTCGCTGTCAGATTTGTAAAGGGGAACACTATGCAGACAAATGTCCCCTTTACTTAAGCAAGTGCAACGGTTCTACTGCTGATCTTGCACAGGCCTTCCATGCCTCTTGTGCCATCCAGCCCCCTGCTCACGATTCTGGTTCGGATTGGTATGTTGATTCTGGCACCTCGGCGCACATTGCAGCAAACCCATCAGCCCTTGACTCGGCCGAAACCTACAATGGTACTCATTCAGTTATTGTCGGTAACGGTACGCCGTTAACTATTTCTCATATTGGTTCTCATAATATATCTGGTGGTATTAAACTTACTGATGTTCTTGTTGTTCCTCAGATCACCAAGAATCTTTTATCCATTAGCAAGTTAACGGCCGATTATCCTGTTGAAGTTATTTTCTCTGATAATTCTTTTGCTATTCAGCACCGGCTCACCAAAGCACCACTAGCTCAAGGCCGTTGTCAAATCACCAAGGAGGGCTTTATATTTTGAAGTCAGGATCTGCTGCCTTTCTTGCTTCTGTTAAAAATTCTATATTACGTGCTAGTTATACTTTATGGCATCTTCGCCTGGGACATGTCCCATTTTCCATTATTTCGTTGCTAAATAAACGTGGACAATTATCTGTTACTAGTATTTTACCTACTCCGACACTTTGCTCCTCTTGTCAGTTGGCCAAGAGTAAGCGTCTTTCCTTTCAGTTGAATGAAAAATGAGCATCTACTATTCTTGAATTAGTTCATTGTGATTTGTGGGGCCCAGCGCCAGTTACTTCTCGTGATGGTTTCCGTTATTGATGATTTCTCCCGCTTTACTTGGATATATCCATTAACTACTAAGAAAGAATTTTTTGATGTGTTGGTGCGTTTTCATCGCTTTGTGTGCAATCAATTTTCTACTACCATTAAAACCTTTCAAAGTGATGGTGGTACGGAATTTGTCAATAATCGTGTTCGTGAGTTTATGCAAATGCACGGAATTCATCATCGATTATCATGTCCATACACGCCCCAACAAAATGGACGGGCTGAACGGAAGCATCGCCACATTTCCGAAACTGGGCTGTCTATGCTATTTCATGCTGGAGCTCCTGCTCATTTCTGGTTTGATGCTTTTACTGCAGTAGTATTTGTTATAAACCGAATTCCTTCATCGGTTTTGGAGAATAAATCTCCCTTTGAGATTCTTTTTGGCACATTTCCAAATTATGCTAACTTTAAACCCTTTGGATGTCGGGTTTATCCATATCTCCGCGATTATTCTCCACACAAGTTAGCCCCCCACAATCATCCTTGTATATTCATGGGTTAAAACACTATTTATAAGGGTTTCAGATGTTACGATCCTACCTCTGGACGGACATTTATTACACGTCATGCCCAATTTGATGAAGCTCTTTTTCCGTTCACTGGTTCTTCTGGTTCGTCCGCCACTACACTTGATATTTCTACATTTTTGGACTCTGATGTCGTGCCCCATGACACTCCTTCCGCTTGTGAGGCTTCTTCTCCTAAGTCAGCCACTACTCCTTGTGGGTCATGCATCTCTGACAGCAATAATACACCAACTGTTCAGCTGCCCAATGCACCTGATTTAGAGCAGCCGCCAGCACTGGATCCTATTTTTACTCCTTCACCACAATTGCCAAATGCACCTACTTTACAGCAGCCGCCAGCCGAGTCTACATCACGACATTCGATGATAACTCGATCCAAAGCTGGTATTTTTAAACCGCGGTATCCTGTGGATTATGCTTCCACTGCCTTACTCTCGGCCATTGCAACATCCACCGAGCCTCGAGGATTTAAATCTGCATTAAAATCTCCATGTTGGGTTGCTGCTATGCAGGAAGAGATAGATGCCCTTCATTCTAATCAGACATGGGACTTAGTTTCTCCACCTCCGAACACTAACATTGTAGGATCTAAGTGGGTCTTCCGAACCAAATATCACTTTGATGGTACTATTGAACGTCACAAGGCCAGACTCGTTGCTCAAGGCTTTACTCAGATTCCTGGCACTGATTTTCATCACACCTTCAGTCTGGTTGTTAAAACAGCTACCGTTCGAATTATATTGGCCCTGTCTGTCCATTACAAATGGTCCCTACATCAACTAGATGTCAAGAACGCTTTTCTCAATGGCGTTCTCACCAAACCAGTTTATATGGCCCAACCTCCAGGCTTTGTTGATCCACAATACCCGGGATTATGTTTGTCGTTTGAAAAAGGCGCTTTATGGATTGTGGCAGGCTCCCTTAGCCTGGTTTCAGAGGTTTAGCTCGTTTCTCCTCTCCCTTGGTTTTCAGCAGAGTCGATCAGATTCTTCGTTGTTTTATCTCCATCAAGCCACCGGCGTCATATATCTGTTGCTCTACGTCGATGACATAATTGTCACCGGAAGTAATCCTGCCTTAATCGCTCGTTTCCTGCGCCGTATTCGTGCTGAATTTGCTATTAAAGATCTCGGCAAACTAAACTATTTCTTGGGTCTCGAAGTCTCATACACCTCCACTGGCCTCTTTGTAAGTCAAGCCAAGTATGCTAGTGATGTTTTGCAACATGCTGAGCTTCTTGAGTCTAAGCCTGTTTCGACACCTCTTGTTGCGGGCCAAACATTTACACGAGATGGTGACTCCTTTGCTGACCCTACTCTCTATCAATCCCTCGTCGGCGCACTTCAGTACTTAACCATTACTCGCCCCGATATATCTTATGCTGTCAATATGGTGAGTCAATTCTTGCAATCGCCAACAGTTGATCATTTCCTTGCAGTTAAACGTATATTAAGATACGTTAAAGGCACTTTGCAATTCGGCCTCTCTTTCACCTCTAGTCCAAATTTGTCTCTCATTGGCTACTCTGATGCCGACTGGGCTCGATGTCCCGACACTAGACGTTCTACTTTTGGCTATTCTATCTTTCTTGGTGGGAACTTAGTCTCTTGGAGTGCGAAGAAGCAGCCTACGGTTTCCAGGTCTAGCTGCGAATCTGAATATCGTGCCATGGCTAGTGCTGCCGCTGAAGTTGTTTGGGTTTCTCACCTTCTGTCCGAATTACGTGTTCGACCGACTTCGTGTCCATTGCTTCTTAGCGATAATAAAAGTGTTGTGTTTCTCAGTCAAAATCCGGTAGCACACAAGCGGGAAAAGCATATAGAAATAGACTGTCACTTTGTTCGAGAACTTGTCTCTACCAAGAAGCTTTCGACACGTTTTGTTCCTTCGCATCTTCAGCTTGCTGATATTTCCACGAAGAGTCTACCAAGGCCAGCTTTTGAATTATTACGGTCCAAGCTTCGCGTTCGCATACATCCCATGCTTCGCTTGACGGGGGGTGATAAAGATAAATCTTAGATTGATTGTATTCTAGAATATTCTTATTTGTTGTACTGATTTCTTTCCTTGTATATAGGATTTTCTGTTGTACTCCTTCCTTTATATTAATGAGAAAATCTCCTCACCGCTTTATCGGTGATCACAACATTAACATTCTCAGCTAAGTATTTATAGCAGCATTGCTCTGCTAGATTTCAATCTAATCTATGTGTATTTAACAATATGTATTTTCAGTTGTATATAAGTTGAATGAAAAGGTAAATATAAAATGTAAATGTTGCAGTTTATTGGTATATTTTATAATTGTAGCTATCGGGGCTTGTATTATTGAGCAACCATGTCAAGTTCTGAAGGGAGGGAATGCAATGAAGGTTTTGTGAAGGTAGACATGGTTGATAATAAGAATGTTGGAGTCATTAAGTAATCCAGCTTTCAAAATCTATCTTATTCATGTTTTCAGTAACCATAATTTAAATTATACATATTACCCGACACATTTATTAATATTCAATCCATTTTCTGCATGTTCGACAATTACAAGAGAAGCTAAATGAAGGAAAAGGGGAAATAATAAAGTGAAAGAAGTGATCAGGAAATAGTGTTGATTTATGTTGGAATGAGATAGTTTGTTATATAAGGATTTGCATAACATGTAGTTTCGAAATTTATTTATGCATACAGTTTTAGTCACTGCACTGGAGTGAAATGTTTTCACCATATATCAATCATTTTCTGCATTCCAGGTAAGCCTAGTTTATGGGCCACAGCTCAACATTTTGGAATATTGCAGAGTTTTCCAATCTTGAAAGAATGTGCCAAAAAGGTAATTGCATAACCATTACTGTTCAATTGATGAATGTTCTGCTGTTAATCTACTTGTAATATGCTTGGTTATTTTTGTGGCTACCCATGGTTGCATCTCTCTGAAGGCAATCAAAGCTGCTTCAGAAGCTGAGCCAGATGTCTCTCATTTAAGTGGAAAAGCAGCAACAACACTGGAAGGTAATTTATCTCTATTTTCATAGTTGTACTTATCTGCTGCAGTGAAATGCTGTTGTTGATTGGCCTTCTGATTATCATTCACACAGGATTGTTTTCTTCACTCATATACTTCTTCTCTGGGAATGGTGTCCATGTTCAGGACTTTGAACTAGCACTACAAAGATTTGTGAAGAAAGATGATGGTAAATGGTGATATCATGTTTAACTATGAATGCTTAGTTCTCTATTCCTTCTAAACCATGTCGGATCTTAGAGTATATTGAAGTTTGCAATTGTTTTTGTGGCTTTCATTCTTGTGTAGAATATTTCATACTCATCCATTCTGGTCAAATATTTCTCTATAATTTGATCATGCAACAATGGAAGAATGTCAAACTTCTCTTCTCTGGTGCATTGAGGGTAGTGGATGTTGAGTATTCTTTGAAAATATGAAAATACTGGAAGCTTGCATGAAATATTAGGGTTTCATGCAAAAGTGCAGAAGATAAGGAAAACTGATTCAAACGCTATATCATATCATTCAATCTCTGAAAATGAAGTACATTCGATTATTTATACATGCATGTAAAGAAAATATCAGCTAACTAATTAACAAAAAACGGTTATGAAATCTTCTAGAAGATCAACTAAGAAGCTACGCGATTTCTTCATTTTCCTCTTCTGATGCATGCTGAGCTGGAGCCTTGAGCTGAGCTGGATTGGAGCTGTGAGCTGGAGTCGAGATATTCTTCATCCCCCCCTCAAGCTTGATCATCCCAAGCTTGGAAATAAGTGGCAAAAACTGAGATGCACCAAGAGATTTAGTAAAAGCATCAGCAAGCTGCAACTTGGAAGAAACATGGTGAAGGGAAATAAAGCCAATGATTCCGGACAATATGACAATTAATATCGAGATGTTTTGTGCGTTCATGAAATATTGGGTTTTGCGTAATATGAATGGCTGCCTTGTTATCACAATGAAGTGAGATAGGAGTAGAATTCCGAAGACCAAGATCAGTAGCAATGTAATTAATCCATACCAATTCACATGATGTATTTGCCATGGCACGATATTCAGCCTCAACCGAGCTACGTGATACTGTGTATTGCTTCTTTGTTTTCCAAGAAATCAAGCAACCTCCAAGAAATATGCAATAATCTATTAAGGACTTTCGAGTATCTAGACACGAACCCCAATCAGCATCACAATAAGCCTGAATAGAGAAGGAATTAGAACATGGATAGAAGAGACTTGCAGAGATAGTACCCTTGAGATATTTAAGTAGATGGATAGCAGAAGTCCAGTGATTTTGAGTAAGAGAATTAAGGAATTGGCTGAGCTGTTGCACTGCATAAGTGATGTCAGGTCGAGTAAGATTCAAATAAAGGAGTTTGCCAACAAGCCTTCTATATTGGTCTGAATTGGGAAACGAAGGACTATCATTTAAAGCAAGCTTAGTTCCAGGAGGAAGGGGTGTGGCAGTTGCTTTGCATTCATCAATACCAGATTCTTGAAGTATCTCCAAAATATATTTCCTTTGATTAATGGAAGTACCTGAAGAGAACCGTTGAATCTCCATGCCAAGGAAATACTGAGCTTCACCAAGATCTTTAATGGTGAAAGCTTCATGCAAGTAACACTTTAGCTGCTTAATCAAAGAGAGTGATGTACCAGTAATAAGAACATCATCAACATAGACAATTAAGGCCAAGAAATCAGAACTCTTATGCAACATAAAGAGACAATGATCATGTAATGACTGGACAAAGCCAAAATTCTGAAGCTTGAGACAAAATTCATTGTTCCATTGCCTTGATGCTTGCTTAAGACCATATAAGCTTTTATTAAGCTTGCATACCTGTCCAGGAAGAGCCTTAGTGTAGCCTTGAGGAATATCCATATAGATCTCATCATCCAAATAACCATGTAAGAAAGCATTATTAATATCGATCTGAGCTAGAGGTTATTGTTTAAGGGTTGCCAAAGCAAGAATCATTCTAACAGTCACCAGCTTAGCAACAGGAGCAAAGCTATCAAAGTAATCTTCACCCTCTACTTGATCATATCCCTTTGCCACAAGCCGA
Organism: Scutellaria baicalensis; assembly: GCA_005771605.1. Taxonomy (NCBI): domain Eukaryota; kingdom Viridiplantae; phylum Streptophyta; class Magnoliopsida; order Lamiales; family Lamiaceae; genus Scutellaria; species Scutellaria baicalensis. The sequence goes on from CM016724.1 coordinate 26,321,334, forward strand.
GCTTTGAATCTGTTAAGAGTGCCATCAGATTTAAGCTTAGCCTTATATACCCATTTACATCCAATAGTAGCTTTATGTGGAGGAAGGGTAGTGAGTTGCCAAGTGTGGTTGTCTTCCAAAGCCTGAAGTTCTTTTTCCATGGCTATCACCCACTGAGGATGAGACTTAGCCTGATTATATGTCTTAGGTTCAAAGACAGCAGTAGCATTCAATAATATCTCATCAGTAGATGAGTGATTGACAATAAAGTCTTGAAGGTAGGAAGGCTGAGTATGGAGTCTGGAGCTTCTCCTTAAGACTGGAGGAGAAGGATCAGGAGAATTTGAAGATTGAGATGAACTCAAGGAAGATGGATCTTCAACTTCATGATCAGGTATTGAGATAGGAAGCAATGGCTCTGAAGAATCAATGGAATTTTGATGATAAGGGAAAATCGATTCCATGAAGATCACATCTCTAGAAATAAGAACTTGATGAGTATCAAGATTGAGTAGCCTGTAGCCTTTGTGATCTGGAACATAACCAAGCATAATACACTTAGAAGCTCTGTCAGCAAACTTGTCTTTGTGAGGAGAAACATTAGTCACATAGGTAAGACAACCAAACGGCTTCATGAATTCATAGGCAGGATAATCACCAAAAAGAATTTGAAATGGAGAACTCCAATGTAGTAATGCTGTAGACAGTCTATTAATGATATATGCTGCAGTAAGAATGGAATAAGGCCAAAGGAATGAAGGAACCTTTGAGTCTTTCATCAAAGCTCTTGCAATTTCCAAGAGATGTCTGTGCTTCCTCTCCACTACTCCATTTTGCTGAGGAGTATATACACAAGAAAGTTGATGAGCAATGCCAAGATCAGAGAGAAAAGCCTTGCAGTCTTGACTTAAAAATTCTGATCCATGATCTGATCTAATGCACTTAACTGGAAGATCAAGTTTGGTGGATATCATCTTAATGAAGATCTTAAGAGAAGATATGGCCTGACCTTTAGTAGAAAGCAAGCATATCCAAGTAGCTCTAGAAAAATCATCCACTATAGTTAAGAAATATGGAGTATTGGTGATACTTGGTTTAGAGTATGGACCCCATATATCTACATGTAGTAACTCCAAAGGCTGAGTGGAATGAATAGAGCTAGAGGGAAATGTAACTCTGGTTTGTTTGGAAGCATGACAAACATCACAAGAGTAAGAAGAATGAGGAGGAGGACATAAATGCTTCAAAAAATCAAGATGACTTAGTGTTGAAGGAGCAGCATGCCCAAGCCTCCTATGCCATTGCTCAAATATGTCCAAAGAATGAGAACTGACCAAGGATATATGAAATTCTTTGGAGAGGACTGGGGATTCAATATATAAAGCTTACCACACAAATTCCCAGTGGCAAGAACATTATTGGAGTCACCATTGATAAGCTCACAATGAGTAGGATGAAAAACAGCCTTGAGAGGCATAGTGAGTGTCAACTGAGAGATGGACATCAAATTGTACTTAAACGTAGGAACATAAAACACATCCCTTAATATCAGCAAATCAGAGATTATGACTTGGCCTGAATGAGTCACCATTGTAATAGAACCATCAGGAAGACATACCTTGATAGGATGAGATAAAATTCTGAGACAAGCCATGAGAGTATTATCACAGCACATGTGCATTGTAGCCCCTGTATCAATGATCCATGATCCATGAGCTATTGGTTCTGGAACTGTAAAGGCAAAGTGAGAATCCACATAATCAGCATCCACCAAGTGAGCAAAAGAAGTATTAGAATCAGCAAAACCAGACTGAGGAATAGATGCTTTAGCTGCAAAAAACTTAGCCACTTCTTGTTGGATTAGATTGGAAATCGAATTCTGATCATCTGAAACTGAATTAACTAAGTGAGATGTTTGTTTAGGAGTGTGATCCTTAGGCTTAGTGTACCAATCCGGATACCCATGCAACTTAAAGCAATTAGCTATCAAGTGTCCAGGAGCACTACAATGGTCACAAATTAGCTTTGCCTTATCTTCTTTAGATAAAAATCTCATCTGATTTGAAAGTCCCCGGCCTCTAGTAGCATGAAAAGAACCTCTACCTCGATTAGAAAATCTAGAAGTATGAGAAAACAATGTTGATGAATCTAGATTATCAGGATAAGCTGATTGAACTCTCCTTTGCTTTTCAACTCGAAGTACCATTGAGTAAGCTTTATCAACATGTGGTAATGGATCCATAATAAGGATTTGACTTCTAATGCTATCAAAGGATTCATTTAATCCCATAAGAAACTGGAGTAATCTTCCATTCATAGCAAACGTATCCCATTCATTAGAAGCAGAGCATGAACAGATTGGTTTAGGCATGACCAAAGTTAATTCATCCCATAATTTGTTCAAGGTGGTGAAATAAACAGCCACAGATGTATTGCCCTGAGAAAACGAGCTCAAATCTCTTTGCAATTGATAGAGATGAGGACCATTGCACTCTCCAAAACGACGCACCAATGTATTCCAGAGATCAACAGCGGAATTAGAATAGATGAATGCATCTGCTATATCCTTAGATAAAGAATTGAGAATCCACGATCTGACCATACCATCCACTCTCTCCCATTGCTCAAGTAAAACATTATCTAAAGGCTTAGAGATGCTACCATTGATAAAGCCTAGTTTATTCTTAGCTAAAAGAGCAATCTGAATAGATCTACTCCATGGGAGAAAATTATTACCATCCAGCTTGGTAGTGACAAGGCACATACCAGGAAAGTCGGAATGAGCAAGAGATAATGCATCGGAGTCACGATTGAAAGACGAAGAAGAAGCACCATGATTGCCACTCGAATTGGGCGGCTGGACCATCGAATTGAGCGCCGGCCAAGCTTCAGCGGAGCGGGAAGCCATCAATTGACAATGGAAAGGTAAATCCAGGAACAATGCGCGACTGATACCATGAAAATACTGGAAGCTTGCATGAAATATTAGGGTTTCATGCAAAAGTGCAGAAGATAAGGAAAACTGATTCAAACGCTATATCATATCATTCAATCTCTGAAAATGAAGTACATTCGATTATTTATACATGCATGTAAAGAAAATATCAGCTAACTAATTAACAAAAAACAGGTTATGAAATCTTCTAGAAGATCAGATAAGAAGCTACGCGATTTCTTCATTTTCCTCTTCTGATGCATGCTGAGCTGGAGCCTTGAGCTGAGCTGGATTGGAGCTGTGAGCTGGAGTCGAGATATTCTTCAAAATAAAGTGAATAAAATCTATTTGCCAAAGATCTCCAAATTTTAAAATGATAACGAGAGTGCTTATATGGATAAAACTGAAAGTAACAGAAAATTATGAGTCCATCGCTGCACTAGTTCTTCCAGGCGAGACATTGAGTTTTGGACGAGGTTTCAAAAGGGAAAGTTGTGCCACTTGATTTACTGCTCTCAGAAGTAGTTTTTATTAATAATTACTTCAAATAAAATAGTACTTTCGAACTCAGTTCTCATTTTAGGAATGAGAGCTTTATTTGGGATACTTCTTGAAAAGGAATAGAGGAATAATACTTCAAATAGACGGAGTAGAAAGTTTGTTTTAGTTTTATGGTTGTGAAATAATGGTCATTTCATTCTCAAGTAATCATTACAGACTGTTCCTTAGATAATATATCAAATAGCTACTATGCCAATCTGGTCTTTGCATCATAGAGAACTTAAATCAGTAGCTTCATAATCTTTATTGCTGCTTCATTTTTTAAAGTTCCATAAAGAGAAGACATGACGTGATTATTACATGGAGAATACTGCAGGTGGTTGGACAACCACATTCAGCTTCTGGTGCTTGAATCCTGCTGTTGTTTTCAAAAGCATTGCTGAATTTTCACAATCAGTGATCCTGACTTCTGGGTAAATATTGTCACATGTTTTTATAGAAGAAGTTCTGTTTCTTCTTAATTACTGAAATGTTTTTTTTTTGGTTAATTATACTTTACAATTTCCTTGGAGTTTCTCCTTATTAGGGAGTGCTGACAAGTCTTCTATAAGGTCATGTTCATATGAACATGTTAACACTGCCAAAAGAGTTGTTCTGATTTGTATCAGTGCCATAATTTTTATAGATACAACGTATATATATTTCTGACCATAAGTAATATAATTTAATCAAGGTTTTGCATTTAACGACCTTAATTCTGGAGACGTTACTATCTTTTCTTACTGTCACAGGACTTTATCACCGCTGAATACTTTCTCGTCTGAACTTGGTGTTCAGTTTGGTACTTGTTGGAAGCACCACATGTCATAGATGTTGATTCTCAAGTTGGATATGTTTGTCCAATCTGAGAGCTTGTCTGTCATCTGTCATAGGTATGGGCGGCTGCGATTTCCAATGGTCCTGGAAACTATCCACTTAATGTAAGTTACAAGTGTGCAGATGAATATGCTTTCCCGGTATTATGCATCCTTAACCATTATTAAAGTTGAAAGAAATTTATTTTCCTGGTGTACATGAAATTAGCCTGGAAGCTTGGAAGTTAAGAAGTTCGAAACAGAGACTAAGAATTTAGGAACAAAAGAAGAGGTACATGAATTTTCTTTTTTTTTTCAGAGACTTTAATTTTACATGGATGATGTTAGCTTCAATCACAGATAACTGTTGCTGCCATTATTTTCATCTGATGATCTACGAACTCCATTCTGTTTTGATCTGGTTCATCTATGTACAGCAGAAACAGATGATATTATCCTTCCATAGATCTCATTTTATTGCTAACTGTAGGCCTTATCTTCTCATGGTGACTCAAGCATAGTGGAAAATAAGAGTCTAATTGCCTTTGAGAAATTTGCATACACTTCACCAGTTCAAGATTCAGTAGGCTGGAAGAACACAAAAAAATCAAGGGTAACAAACTAATTAACCTCTGCTCCTGGTGCCTCATTCCATTCTAGCAGTAGAATGTTTCCTTGTTTTTTTTAGCTGTAGTTGTTTGATGTTTTTACACCAAACAACGAGATCCATCTATGTTTCACAATAACATCACTATAGTTCACAACTTTCAATTCTAATTAAGTTTACAATTCAGAGGCTCTGAAACATTTTTGTTTAAAATTGTATATTCTCAAATGACATCAGAAACTAAGCACCCATAAATAAGCATTTATGTTTAAAATTGATCGTAGTCCTCATCCGATGAAAACTCTTGCAGATCGAAGGCTCCAGTAGTAGAGAAACAGAAACGGTCCTCAATCACTACAAAGTTGGAGGCACCATAAACTAAGGGGATCCGCCTAGCATCACAATAGATGAAATCCCGATGTAGCCATTGTTTTTCCGACACAGCAAGATCCAGAACATACATACTCGTTTCCTCTAGCTGGATCAGAAGGGTGGAGTCATCGATAAAGCCGTATGCTTGAATTGTGCACCACTCCCACTTTGGAGGCGCTAGAGGAGGGAGGTGCTCTCATGTTCCACTCACTAAGTCATACACCTCGATCGTGCTACATCTCGGGAAAGGAAATTCGTTAGAAGGCAATACGACAATCTTCCGACTATCAGGTGTTGGGATCACCGCTAGATCACTTTTTACCGATCCCATTTCACCAATTTTCACCATCTTCGTTTTATCCAAGTCCAAAGTCCAAGACGTCGATCCCACGAGGAGTGGAGATAAATCGAAGGAGTAGACCGATTTCCTGTGGGTATTATCAACCTGGTTATTTCCCTCAAACATGAAGAGGGTTTCACCAACACACAAAAGGTATCCATGGGAGGCCACCTCCCAAATTCAGCCACGTATCGGAGCGTGGGAGTAATAGGAATCCAAACATCTTCATCATCACAACAACCCGAATCTAAATCGAAGATGCAGATAGCGTATTAAACATAATTATAATGTAGACTGTAGTAAAATATATATATATATACGTCCTATACCTAAACTATGTGAATTAATGTTAAAAAATATAGAGTTAAATGTAATAAATAGATAAAATATAGTACTATACATTAATTATAAGATTATAGGATAGAATTATATAAATTAATGCAGCTTATGAAATTATATTTATCCAGCCATGAAAAATATTCAACATTTTCATTTTTCCAGTACACTGAACAGAGTTGAGATCTATAGCCTTACTTCTCGCCTATGAGGTCAATTAGTTTGATAATCTTGATTCAAAGATTGTGAGTCCAATTAGAGAAAATCTATACATAGATTTACCCACCAAATAAAAAGGCTATTAGTGACGCCAAGTAGTCTCAAAAAATATTTGAAGAAAAAATACTTTGAACATATATTCTCAAATTCGAGTCCACTATATGACCAAGGGCCAGCCATGACAATGTGCTCCTCAAACTTAAAAATGCCACCCTTTAGCTCTCCAATATCTTTGTGCATTTTCATTAACACGAGCACTTCTAAGCTTCAGAAAAAGCTTGTATGCCATCTCAACTTTATCAGATCCCATCAACTTATTGTTAAGTTTGCTGCAAATAATCTTGCCAGGGAAAAACCCTTTTCGAACGCATTCCTCCATAACCTGGACAGCAGTTTCGAGCCGCCCCGTATTGCAGAGACCATTGATTATATACTCATAAACCTGCATATCAGAAGCATAGCCACTTTCTTGCATTTCATCCCAAACACTCAACAGCATCCCACATTTGCCAAACCTGGATAGCCTCATTAACAGCAACTTATAGGCGGTGAGTGATATTCTACAGCCTGCTTTCCTCGCCTTGTTGTAAACCATCAATGAAGCGTGAGGCGGGCCATAGCTGCACAGAGGTCTGATGAATTTGGTCAGAGTCCCCGTTGAGGGAATCACACCCCGACCAAGCATCTCATCCAGCATTTCAATGGCATCGGAAACTCTTCTACTTTTGAGAAAATGCATTATGATCCTAACATATGCATCCATGTTTGGATCAATGCAATTACTCTGCATTGCCTTGTAGTATTTCAATGCCCCATCAATGTCCCTACTGGCAATACAATTGAAAATCATGGCATTGTATACCTCACCACTCAGCTGTTCTTCCTTGTTCTTTAAGTACTCGAAGATCTTAACAGCATCATCGAATCTACCAACTCTACCAAAGCTCTCAATAACATGGCTATAAGTTAGACAATCAGGCTCAACTCCATCATCCACCATCACCTTCAAGAACTTCTCGACTTCTGCAACTCTACCAAGCTTCGACCACCCTCCCACGATGATGTTATACATTGAACGATCATACTCAACCTTCTCTCTCATTCTATTGAACAACAAACAGGCAGTGCCGACATGTGATCGCTGCGACAAACAACTCAATGCAACAGTCAGTGTTTCCTTGTTAAATTCCAAGCCACACTTCTCCAATTCACCAAACACTTTAGTAGCTTTAGAAACACGATGAACTCTAAGGTAACTATCCATAACAACGAAGAGGGTCTCGGAATCTGGGCTAATTCCCCTGTTCCCCATATCTTTCAGCATTGCCATCATATGCACAAAGAACTTCCTCCTACCCAATGCTTTAAGCATCAAATTGAAACTCTCAACACCCTTGCACAAATTCGGCTGCTCCATGGCCCAATTGAAGAACACAACCATCGCTCCACCGGATAAATTCCCTTTATTCAATACCTTAGCAAATACATCATCATTCAGTTCTACATCAACGCCAGTCAATGCACGACAAATTGCAGCTTTACCGCTGAATTTCTGAAGGAAAATCCCCCGCAGTTTATCTTCAGGCGACAGGAATTCATCAACGGCCCTGATTTCCAACTGCTCACCAGCTGAAGTTTCAGCTCTCGGGTGGCGATTTGAAATGGGCAAAACTTCAGAGAGCTGATTCAGTACGCGAGATTCGTCATTACCACTAAAGTGATTCTTGATTGTGGGATGCAGAGCAAAATCTAGCGTTGAAAAACGAAATGCGAGAAGTGGAGATCGACGATGGATCAGCAATGAACTGTACCTGAAGGTGTTCGACGAAAACCCTCTGAGAAACATTGCCTAACTCTGTGGAGACTTCAGTAGATGAATACAAACAGAGAAGCTAGAAGAGCTAGTATTGTGGGCTCTAATGGCTACAACAGAAGAAGACACCGACCAAACAGCTCAGAGACTCAACCCTTCTAAACATCTCCATCTTCGGTACAAAATTCAAGCTACGAAGTGAGAACAGCAACTCCATAGCTCAGTACAATCCAAATATCACTGTCCACCCAGCATGTCTATCACTTTACACGAGTTTTAAAATTCAAGCTATCACTAGAACCCTAACACAAACAATCAAACACGTTCCATTTCAAAAAGTCCCATCATTTCTACACATCTAAATAACTAACAATCTGACACATAAACTCAAACCTCACCGAAAAATCAAATATACTAAGAATGATGAGAAAATATTACATATCCAAGAACTTGTCTGGGCAAATTGGATCCCTGCAAAAACGTCACAGCTTCATTTCCACTGATCCTGCCATCCCGATCCACATCTGCCCTTTGAAAATACTCCTCAAATTTATCCATATTTGCTCCTCCTGCCCCCGCCATTTTTACCCTCTTCCAAACCCCAGATCAATTTAGAATTTTCACTGATGCTTATGATCTCTCTCTCTCATTGAAAGAAACTCTCGATCGGTTGCATTTACTATCACGTTGATAGCTCCCAAAGACTTTCTAGATTTAGAATTTCAATTTTGCCCTAAGCTATCGATTTTGATCTTTTGGATATGGAGCTTTATTAATTCAACCTTGGGCTTTACTAATGGCCAATGGGCCGCAATTCAACATTAATTAATAGTTTGAATTTTTAGGGGAAAATGAGTCTTATTTATATATTTTGTGACATTCCCACTTAATTAAGAAAAAACGATTAAAAACGTAGGGAAATTATATCATTATCATATAAATAAAAGCGTATATACTTTTTCCTCTCTATCAAGAGAGCTTCAGCATATATCATAGTTCTGTCTTCCTATTCTGCATATGGTAAGAATTCAACTAATTAATTCAAGAATGACAATTTCGATTTAATGATCATTGAATCCTTACCTTATAAATGGATCTAAGTTCACTAATCTTTTGTATCAAGGCATGTACACTCCCCAGTATTGTGGCTCGAATCAGAGCTACCAAAAGTGAACAGATTCGAGACACCATGGTTGATTGTTCATGGTACAACAGCTATAACTATCACTACATGGAAGGAGAAACCATGAGAGTGATGTATGAGCCATGGTTTGTCCAGCACAAAGTCGACGTTGTTGGAACCACCGGATCGCCGACTCTATGTAATTATCTAATTCGGGATCGAAAACATAATTAACATGCAGCGGAAAAATAAATTATACCTTTGTTCACCGTAATAGGTGAAGATGAACCAGTTCTAAGGTCAGAACGATGGAGCTTGAACCTCACGATCTTCTGCCGTATTCCTATCCCTTCCTTTGGACATCGTGCGGGCGACGATCTTCCAAAGATTCAGAAATCTCGCCTCCTCAGTTCTCTCTAGCGAATCTGTTTTTTTTTTATTTGCGTGAGATTGAGAAAAACGTGATCTAGGAGGCGCTGATATTAGGGTTACTTATAGGCTACAACAGGGACCCTGAGGAGGAATTAGGTTGGGCCTCCTGATGGGCTTAGGCGTCCCGTGTTCAGCCCGAACATCTCGCTTAAGTCCATCAATTATAACTCGGTCCACTAAAGAGTTATAATTAAACTACCGTCCTAATCCCATATTACAATATGGGCTCCTTTATTATGTGTACATTTATTTCCCCGCGTTTAAGATATCGAATGTCCATAAATTAAATAAGTTACTGACAACTTAATTAATTTACATCTAATTCCAAGAGTAGTACCACTCATCTTTATTATCATGTCGGATTAAATCCACCTGCAGGGTTTACATGATAATCCTTATGAGCTCCTCAAGGGGACATCATCATCCTAAATAATTAGGACACAGATTCCTTCTATAATCAACAGCACACCATATAAACAGTACTATCTCCCAATTCACCGAGCCTATTGATTTATTAATAAATCTCACCCATTGGTAAATTAAAGAAACAAACACTGAGTACACGTGCCCGTTATTATATAGGGATTAAGAAGACGTACATCCATAATAACAGAGGTCTTGTTCTTTTATTTATAGTCAGTACAAATCGAACAACCTCATATGGTCCTGCTCAATACATACAAAATGTACTAGTGTAACTTTATAGTCAAGATAGACTAATACCAAATTACACTACAACCGTTCCAATGGTTTGTCCAAATCCATCTTGGTTGTGAGCTATTATTTATAATCTATAAGGAACTGATAGCATGATCTTCTATGTGACACCACACACCATGTTATCTACAGTATAGACTAATCTGGACAATAGCAATAATATAAAATGCAAACATTTGATCACAATGAATCTCATATCATAAAGATGTTCATATAAAAGCTAGGCTTATAGTATACATCCTAACAATCTCCCACTTATACTAAAAGACTATGCTGCCATAAGCGCTACCATACATCTGATTCACATCCCTTCAACATGCCCATCAAAAGCTTTCGCTGGAAGAGCCTTTGTGAAAGGATCTGCTAGGTTATCCACTGATGTAATTTTGGCGACAACAACTTCTCCTCATTTTACGATGTCTCGTATAAGGTGGTACTTGCGCTCAATGTGTTTGCTTGCTTTATGGGCTCGTGCTTCCTTCGAGTTTGCTATTGCACCACTGTTATGACAATAAATTGTGATAGCTTTAGGCAAACTAGGAATCACTTCTAAGTCCATCATGAAGTTTCTGAGCCATACAGCTTCTTTGGCTGCCTCAGAGGCTGCCACATACTCAGCTTCCATGGTTGAGTCCGAAACGCATTTCTGCTTAACACTCCTCCATACTATGGCTCCACCTCCCAAGGTAAACACATAACCCGAGGTAGATTTACTCTTGTCCCTATCCGACTGGAAATCAGAATCCGTGTAACCCACAGGAAGCAAATTATCTGCTTGGTAAACCAGCATATAATTTCTAATCCTTTTCAGGTACTTTAAAATATGTTTTACCGCAGTCCAATGTCCTTGTCCTGGGTTACTTTGATATCTACTAACCATGCCCACGACAAAACAGATATCTGGCCTCGTACACAGCATTGCATACATTAGGCTTCTTACGGCCGAAGCATAAGGAACTGTCTTCATATCCTCTATCTCCTTTGGTGTCTTAGGACACATCTCCTTAGATAAAGGTACTCCATGTCTAAAAGGTAGAAAACCTTTCTTGGAGTTTTGCATGCTAAAACGAGCTAGGATAGTATCAATATACGAAGCTTGAGATAAGCATAACATCATTTTCTTGCGATCCCTTATAACTTTGATCCCAAGAATATGTCCAACTTCTCCCAAGTCCTTCATATCAAACTGCTTGGACAGCCATACCTTTACGTCTGACAACACCTTGACATTGTTGCCAATGAGCAAGATGTCATCTACGTATAGTACAAGAAATACCACCACGTTTCCGTCACTCTTCTTGTATACACAAGACTCATCCGGACATTGAATGAATCCATAAGACTGGATTACCTCATCAAAACGGATGTTCCAAGATCTCGAAGCTTGTTTCAGTCCATAAATGGACCGATTAAGCTTACACACAAGATGCTCTTTGCCCTTTGCAATGAATCCTTCTGGTTGCTTCATATAGATGTTTTCTTCAAGACTACCGTTAAGGAAAGCTGTCTTGACATCCATTTGTCAAACCTCATAATTCATATGAGCAGCAATAGACAAAAGAATCCGGATAGACTTGAGCATGGCTACCGGCGAAAAGGTTTCCTCATAATCGATTCCTTCTTTTTGAGTATACCCCTTCGCAACAAGCCTTGCTTTAAAAGTTTCTACTTTCCCGTCTGATCCTCTTTTTCTTTTGTAGGCCCACTTACATCCAATGGCTTTTACACCATTTGGTGGTTCTACTAGCTCCCAGACTTGATTTGAATCCATAGATTCTAATTCAGAATTCATAGCTTTTTGCCAAGATTCTGCATCTTTATCTTGGAGTGCTCCGTCATAGGTCCAAGGATCAGATTCGTGTTCACCAGGTACCAAGTCCGAAGACTCTCCCAAAAACATGAATCTATCAGGTTGTCTAACAACCCTCCCACTATGACGAGACACTTGTGGTAATAGTGTATCATTAGTGGCAGATGGTGCAGACCCCTGTAGTATCTCATCTTGTATCGTTGGTACTAAGATAGGAGTTTCCCCTCTTATTTCTTCTAGAACAATTTTACTCATGGGCTTGTGGTTCATTACATAGTCCTCTTCTAAGAATCGAGCATTTGTGCTAACAATTACCCTCTGATCTTTAGGACTATAAAACAAACCACCTTTCGTTCCTCTAGGATAGCCCACAAACAGCCGAACTTCCGTACGAGATTCCAACTTATCAGCATCTCCCTTCAGCACATGTGCTGGACTACCCCAAATTCGAATGTGTTTCAGACTAGGCTTACGCCCATTCCATAATTCTGTGGGAGTAGAGGGAACTGTCTTAGAAGGTACCAAGTTCAGAATGTACGTTGCCGTTTCCAGGGCATGCCCCCAAAATGAACTCGGTAATTCCGAATAGCTCATCATCGATCTAACCATTTCCATGAGAGTCCTATTCCTTCATTCCGCCACACCATTCTGTTGGGGTGTACCAGGTGCAGACAATTGGGATTGAATCCCAGCCTCTAATAAGTAATTCCTAAACTCTCCTAAGAGGTACTCGCCACCACGATCAGATCGTAGTGTTTTGATACATTTACCATGACGCCTCTCCACATCAGCCTTGTACTCTTTGAATTTATCAAAGCACTCTGACTTGCGGCGCATCAAATAAATGTATCCATATCTCGAATAATCATCTATAAAAGAGACAAAATATTCGAAACCACCTCTTGCTTGGATAGACATAGGACCACACAAATCAGAATGAACCAATTCCAACACTTTTTTGGCTCTATACCCCTTGGCTTTAAAAGGCCTCTTGGTCATTTTTCCTTCTAAGCAGGACTCGCAGGTTGGATAGTTTTCCACTTCCAATGAACTCAAAGGTCCATCGGCTATCAACCTTTGAATCCTACTCAAGTTAATGTGACCTAATCTTAGATGCCAAAGATATGTTTAGTTCATTTTTAAGGTTTTTTTCTCTTATTTGAGTTAGAAGATGTATTATTAATTTCCATTTGTTGCATCGTAGGAGTTATTGGATTAAGAGTATATAAATTGCCAACCAACGTACCAGAACAGATAATAACCCTATTTTTCTTGACAACCACTTTGCCATCAAAAGAAACAAAATACCCATCCAAAAATAACTTAGAAACTGAAATCAAGTTCTTTCTAAAACTAGGTACGTAAAGACAATTCCTCAAAACCAAAGTCTTGTTCCTATCAAAAGATAAATAAACATCTCCCACTGCAACAACCGCCACCCTCGCAGCGTTGCCCATGTATATGGTAATCTCGCCCTCACTAAGTCGCCTGGTTTCATGGAACCCCTGCAAAGAATTGCAGACATGATCAGTGGCTCCCGTATCTACACACCAGGTGCCGATAGATAACACCGCTAAACATGTTTCAATAATTAGTGAATAAGATGTACCTTCTTTGTTCTCCTTTTTACGGGGACAATCTACCTTCCAATATCCTGGCTGCTTGCATAAAAAGCACTTGCCCTTTGGCTTCTTCACGCCACCTTGTGGACCATTTTTCTTAGGTCCACCCGCTTTCTTTGCCGAACCAGCTTGTTTCTTTTTCTTCTTCACTTCGCCTTTCGGCTTAGAAGTAGAAACATTTTCAGCAATATAAGCTTGAGAAGTTTGATGAAGTATCCCTTCTGTCGCTTGGAGTTTTGTCAGAAGTTCCGCCATCGAATACAACCTCTTGTTCATGTTGTAGTTCAGGCAGAATTGCTCAAAACTCTTAGGCAGCGACTGGAGAACAATATTGACCTGGGTTTCCCCATCGATTTCAGCTCCTAGGACTTCCATCTCATTTAAATGAGCCATCATCTTAAGGACATGATCCCTTACGGGTGTCCCCTCAGACATGGTGGTCGTCATTAAGTTTCTCATGACCTCTTGCCTGGCAGCCCGACTCTGGTGTCCGAAGAGTTCTTTGAGATTGAGCATCATGTCATAGGCAGTGGTCATGGTCTGATGCTGATGTTGCAGCACATTTGACATAGAAGCCAAAATGTAACACCTGCGCCATCTCATCTGCCTTGATCCACTTCCTATAAGCCTCTTTCTACTCTTTACTAAAGTTTTCATCAGGCTTTTCAAGACAGACCTCAGAGAGTACAAACTTGTACTCTTCGGCAGTCAAAACAATGTCCAGGTTCCGTTTCCAATCAATATAATTAGGGCCAGTAAGTTTGTTTTCTTTAAGTATAACAACAAGAGGATTGAAAGCCATAGATAAATCCTGAAAAACACGTAAATAAATACATAGATCAAAACATAAGAATTTAAAACAATATTGTTTCCCTCAAACAATATAATTAAATTCACCAACACCTCAAAACACCATGAATTTTGCATGCCACGATAGTGTGGGCGTATACCAATTCAAACATTTGTAATATGAGGTTTTACCCATTAATTTCATTATCTTGTCAAACAAAATAAAATTAATAGTTGGTTTATCTTTAGCCATGCAAATAACAGCACTTACTCCGATGGGGAGGATAATATCACATGCACCTAAGTGTATACCATTACTTAATACCAAGTCAATTATCTAGGTTTGTGCCTCTTCAGATGGGGAAGATTGCACGCTCCTAAATAATTTCCTATAATTATCCATAAGGAAGTTTGATCTAGTTATCCGCAAACAAACTCATCCGATATGGAAGAAGACACTTAAAGCCAACGTATAAGTTTGAATGCATCACTAACAAACCAGTAATGGAGGCTATGAGACTTATTGAAGTTGATTCCTCTCCCACTTAGTTATTTATAATGAGGGATTTTAACATGCTTAACATATGAAACACATAAAAGCATGCTTAAAAGAATAACACATATAAAAGCAATAAATATGGAAAACATAAATTCCAACTATTATGACCTTGTTATATCGTCGTGTTCTTGAATGTTTGCCGTCATACGGGGATCGACCTGCCCGGTCAGGTCGCGGGGATTGATTCTGGGTTTGGCCGTGCGTCTGAACGCCGATCCTTATCGACAGCGCCTCCGAATAGGAATCTCGATCGATCAGGAATCTGGTTCAGATTACATCTACCAATCCTATACAGAATCTAGTTCGAACATCTACCAATCCTATACAGAATCTAGTTCGAACATCCTATTACAGTTTTCATCCATCGATCCTATACAGATTTTAGATCGAACATAAAATATAACCTACACGACAAACCGCTGTGTTTAAACTATTACAATCATGCACCAACCCAATAATAAAAAACAACCTCGACAGGTCCAAGGGTTTAATCCACACATGAACATACATTCAGACCATAATAGTTGGATTTAGGGTTCCTGCAGAAACATCATGATATCTCGCACATCCTACTATTATCAGATCTAAGAACGCATCACAATATGATTAACCGAATCAATCGCATAGAGTCAGAAAACCACGGCTCTGATACCAATTGTTGGAACCACCGGATTGCCGACTCTATGTAATTATCTAATTCGGGATCGAAAATATAATTAACATGCAGCGGAAAAAAAATTATACTTTTGTTCACCGTAATAGGTGAAGATGAACCAGTTCTAAGGTCAGAACGATGAAGCTTGAACCTCACGATCTTCTGCCATATTCCTATCCCTTCCTTTGGACGTCGTGTGGGCGACGATCTTCCAAAGATTCAGAAATCTCGCCTCCTCAGTTCTCTCTAGCGAATCTGTTTTTTTTTTATTTGCGTGAGATTGAGAAAAACATGATCTAGGAAGCGCTGATATTAGGGTTACTTATAGGCTACAACAGGGACCCTGAGGAGGAATTAGGTTGGGCCTCCTGATGGGCTTAGGCGTCCCGTGTTCAGCCCGAACATCTCGCTTAAGTCCATCAATTATAACTCGGTCCACTAAAGAGTTATAATTGAACTACCGTCCTAATCTCATATTACAATATGGGCTCCTTTATTATGTGTACATTTATTTCCCTGTGTTTAAGATATCGAATGTCCATAAATTAAATAAGTTACTGACAACTTAATTAATTTACATCTAATTCCAAGAGTAGTACCACTCATCTTTATTATCATGTCGGATTAAATCCACCTGCAGGGTTTACATGATAATCCTTATAAGCTCCTCAAGGGGACATCATCATCCTAAATAATTAGGACACAGATTCCTTCTATAATCAACAGCACACCATATAAACAGTGATATCTCCCAATTCACCGAGCCTATTGATTTATTAATAAATCTCACCCATTGGTAAATTAAAGAAACAAACACTGAGTACACGTGCCCGTTATTATATAGGGATTAAGAAGACGTACATCCATAATAACAGAGGTCTTGTTCTTTTATTTATAGTCAGTACAAATCGAACAACCTCATATGGTCCTGCTCAATACATACAAAATGTACTAGTGTAACTTTATAGTCAAGATAGACTAATACCAAATTACACTACAACCGTTCCAATGGTTTGTCCAAATCCATCTTGGTTGTGAGCTATTATTTATAATCTATAAGGAATTGATAGCATGATCTTCTGTGTGACACCACACACCATGTTATCTACAGTATAGACTAATCTGGACAATAGCAATAATATAAAATGCAAACATTTGATCACAATGAATCTCATATCATAAAGATGTTCATACAAAAGCTAGGCTTATAGTATACATCCTAACAGACGTTGTATTCTCAGGCGCCTTGTCCACGTATATGAACGATCAGTAATATTTACCAAACTTATATGAACGCGTCTTATGAGCAGAAAAGAAACTACTTTCTGTTCCGGATAGCAACCACAAATACGGATAGGAACCACAAATAATTCAACTGCCCCCGGATTTTTTAAAATGCCTATGTGGCGCGCCGGATCCCACGTGGGCCAATCAGAATTATCTAAGTCAATTATATATATATAAATTTATTTTTTGATATAATAATAATTAATAAATCAAAATCATTTAAAAAAATAAAAAAATAATTTAAGAATTAAAAGAAAAAAAAGAAAAAAGAGTATGTGCTCCCTGCCTCCCCCCACCCCTGCAACTTCTCCAAGATGAAGCCGCTCTCGCCGCCGCCATTCGCGTCTTCTTCCCCCACCGCCACACTCGCCGTCGCCGCAGACGAGATCGTTTCCATCATCCTCCGTCATCGCCGCACGAGATCTGATGAAATTTGACGAGATCGTTTCCATTTTATGAAATCTGATGAAATCCGAAGTCGAGATCCATGGCGGCAGCCGCAGATGACACGGCGGCGGCCGTTCTCCTCCGCAGATCGCACGCCACGTGTCATAAAATGTGCCACATAAGCGCAAGTGGGAAGAATGTTCAAATTGGGGGCGATTGAATTACAATAGCCGGAGAAAGAGGTATTCCGGCGAAAAATGGACCAAATAGTGACGATTTTTTACTTAATTGAACTAAAATTGAAAATCGGTTCTATGGTGGACTAAAATTGGACAGTAGCTTTTTAAGTGGACTAAAATTGAATTTTTCCCTAAAAAATATACATTGTACAATTCTCTTGTCTCACAGAGTACAACTGACATGTTTTTCCACCCATCCTCCAGAGTAAGAAAATTTTAAAAAACAACTCAAGCACCATAAAACAGAGCTTTGCCAAAATCATGATTGCCAAATGGGACAATTAATCACCATAAACAACTCAATTGATTATGCAGATTGACAAAGAGATTGAAATGAGAAGTGAGAGTGTCAGTTTATCATTAAGGGGATTAATTAGAGCAAGACAAAGTAATGTATTACATCATATTGAAATGTAGTTGGTCCTGTTTTGTATATAAAAAAAAAAGACACCCAATAAGCTTCTTAGGGGAATTCTATACACACCCCAAAAATACTAAACACACCCCAACAATAGACATAAACATTAAAATAATAAAAAAATGAATGTGTGTGTAGATGAGGTGTGTTTAGAAATGTTTGGGGTGTGTATAAAATTCCCCAGCTTCTTATTAGGTCTTGAGATTCATAAGACTCATTATTTTTAGTTAAATCAAGACCTCTGCTTGACAGAAAATGAATATCCCCATTTTCTCATCTCGCCAAACTGAAATCGATGATCTTCTGCTTAATTCTTTGATGATCAAAACATTTAGTGTCAGACACATAGTATGAATTTGTTCAAAATATCACAAATCCAGAATTATTTCAAATATCACACCACGACATTCACAACAACACTACTCTAGAAGGGAAAAAATCTCTGAAACTTTTTCCTAGGTTCAAACCCAGTTGAAACAACATCTCAATGGCAGCTTACATTATTTCCCATATTAACTCATGGAAAAACAAACATTGCAATGCAATTCTCTGTGTTTAGAACTTTCCCCACAACAAATGTGTATACAAAAAACAACAAAAACAATGTTAATACACATTCTTGCTCACACAACACAAAAACCTTAACAATCAAAGTGCAGAAAACTAGGACGTACGGTTAGCATGCATTCAGAGAGACAACACCATACATACAACTCAACAATTTCAAACCTAACATTAGCATCTTTGTCAACTGAGTAACCATAAGTTCAAGCACATTGTGAAGTTGAATCGGAAGTTTAAGCACTCCATATTAGACTAAATTCATTCTAAACGTAGTGCAATTCGTTGTTATGTGGCAGATTTATGTATCCTTTTCAAATACAATGTAAACAATAGAGCAATGTACTATCCTGGAAATGAACTTCAACTCTTCAACTGGCCTCTGCCTAGATTTGATATCTCCCAAATAGTGTCTTGAACACAAGCCAATGATCTTGATAACTACACACAAGAAGATGATACAAATATAGTGCATAAATGTACATGCAATTGAAACTCAAAACAGGAGGATTAATCATCATTCATTATGTGAACACGACGGGTGAATTCATACAATTTAGTTCATCAAACCCTAAACCTAATTATGATTGCTGGTGTCCTTTCTAATTGCAAATATCAAAATTAATTAATATGTTTGCCTAAAATTTCATAATTTACAATCAATCATAATTATTAGAATTTTTCTATTTAATTATTATTATCTCATTAAATGCACTATTAAAATAAATTATAAATATTTAATGAATTGATTTAAATTAAATTATAATTAAATAGGATTAACCAGAGAGTAACATGTGTCACTCTTGGTTGTTCCTTTAGTATAGATTTAATTATTATTATTCATTAATTCTAATTTAATTAGTATGTAATTTAAATTTAATTGTAAGAAAATTTTAATAATTATTTAATGTAATTACAAATATCAATTTTAATTAATATGTTTGCCTAAAATTTCATATTATTAGCATTTTGCTATTTAATTATTATTATCTCATTAAATGCACTATTAAAATAAATTATAAATATTAAATGAATTGATTTAAATTAAATTATAATTAAATAAGATTAAACAGAGAGTGACATGTGTCACTCTTGGTTATTCCTTTAGTATAGATATATATAGATCGGTTTGGAGTTTACGAGATTTAAAAAATATATTATTTATATAAGAAAAATTAATATGATTTTATACAATGCACAACGTTTAATTTAAAATTTTAAAAACAACACAATCTGATTTATGTAATATCTTGTACAAATATATTTCATTATTAAAATAACACAAACTGATTTAGCATTTTATTTTATTATTAAAATATTATAAGATATCATCATATAATATTTTAACTTTTGAAATTTGAATTTAATAATAAAATAATATTAAATGACAACCCATATAAAAGTGTTGCATAAAAAGGTTGTCTTTGGGCGAAAAATATCCCTAAAAGAAAACGCTTATAAAAGCGTTACATAAAAGGGTTGTCTATGAGCGAAAAAAATCCGCTCAAAGACAACCCCCTGTCAAATGGGTTGTCTTTCTCCTTATTTGTGTTGTCTTTTAACAAAAGGCAACCCCTACAAACGCACAAAGACAACCCTTTTTACAAAAAGGGTTGTCATTTCCAAAAAGACAACATAAAGGGTTGTCTTTAATGGGTTGTCTTTAAGCATTTTTCTTGTAGTGTGATATTTGTAGTGGCAGATTTATGACTCATAACATGTATTATACAACAAGTGGCAGCTTTGTATGATATTTTCAAAATTGTATCTATAGGGAAGACAAATTATAAGAACATGGAGGTGGTTGTAAAACCAACATTGCTATGTCCTTGCCTCTATATGACCTTCAATTGGAACTGGCCTAAGAGCATCTCCAACAGCGCGCTATCAAATTGTGATAGCGCCTGTTTTCCATCTCCAACAGTGATCTGCAATTCTGTGCCAACTTATCTCAACCGTCAGTTTTGCGTCAACTTTCCACAGGTCAACATGTTGCGCCAACTTTTTTTTTCTTTTTTTATTTTAATTATTTCCTTTTCTTTTCATTCATTCTCTCTTCTTATTTTATTTGTTTTTTAGTTTCTTTTTTATTATATTTACTTTTTATTCATTTTTTCCTTTATTTTTATATTAAGTGTTGCTATAATTATTTGATGTTTACCATAAAATTTAAAATATAATACAAAATCATATATATTAATATGATGTATATAATATCTAAATATTAAAGTACTTTTGATATTAAATTTGTATACAATAATGGAACAACAAATTATTCATAAATTAAAAAATACAATGATTTTCCTAAATATGAAACTACATCTGATATTATTAAGATTGAGATATATCTAAACTAAATTTACGAAAATATTTGTACAGTATCGATATTGAATATTATAGAATTTATTAAGGATGTAGATATATCTAAACTAGATTAATGAATATATTCATATTGAATACATATTGAAAGTTATGGATATTATTGAGGATGAGAATATATCTAAATTAGAGGATGAACATATATCTGAAATGAATTGACTAAAATATTTGTTTATCTATTGATATTCTTATTGAATATTATAAAATTAGGTACATATATTATAAAAATTTATTTATATCCTTATTTTATAGGTACGTATTATCAACAATTGTTGAAGATGAACGAAATCTTGATGCTCTGGAAGCAACAATAATGCCACCACCAGATATCGAAGATGTATTTTATTATTGTAATATTATTGATTAGTAACTCACATTTTTATTTTAAATTATTTTTATTTAATTTAAACTATTTTATAAGACTTAATTAATGTAAAAAACAAGAAATTAGCTAAAATATTATATTAAATTAGATCTAAACATATATAATTTTTTTACACCTTTAAAATAATAAAGATAAAAATAAATTACTTAACAATAATATATTAATAATAAATGAAATGTTAAAAAATTATTAATAAAGAATATTATGGAATATTCTTTTTTGGTGCAGAGAATAGTACAAACTGTTGGAGATCATTGACAGTTATTACATAAAATTAGTGTTAGATTAACAGTAAAATCATGTACACTGTGGGAGATGGTCTAACACTCTCATATGATTGGGCAAAATCCAGCCAAACACAAATGACCCAAATAAATACACACAACAAAGAAAACACAAATATAGTGCATCATATTTCAAAAATTTGGAAATCAGGACAGGAGGCATCGGCAAATACCATCAACATAAAAAATTATACATATGGTTCCTATCGGAATTTAGTACTTCAACCCTAACCCCGACAAATGCAGAAACCTAACCCTATGCACAGTGGTAAATACTCAAACCCAGTAAATAAATAAAGGCTTACCTAACGAAACCAAAGTGCAAATCTATCCTACTTCGGCCCGCTCAAGCTTCCTGGATTTGCCCGGTTGAACGATGTAGCTGATGGTGGTCGTCGATAGGCTAGGAAAGGTGAATCGAGCAAGAGAGGGATCAATTTGTCGGTGGGGTTTTTGTATATATACGAGGGCAACCCTGTAGTTACTTCAACATTGGAGGTCATAAAGGTCATTTAAGAGGTACAGTAAGGGCATTATAGTATTTTCACTCAAAGTATTGTTGGGTGTAACATTAACCCACAAAAAATGGTGGGTTTATAGTTTGGGCCTTAACCTACCTTAATCCTACTTGTATGCACCCGGTCTCAAGTTAAACCCGGGCTCAATACACATATCAAACATGTGTTTGGGCTGGTTTCCAAACCTAGTCCAGCTCAAACACACACACCAAACGAGCCCTATGAATTTTACAAATTGCAAATTCCAATGATTTTTTTTTCAAGCAAAATTGGGTTTTTAAAAAAAATATATTTTCATAATTGTTTGGGTCATTTTGAAAAAACAAAATTTGATTATTAGAACTCATATGTAATAAAAGGTTTATTACCCTTAATTCAATTTCTTCAATTAAGGTAAAAAAAAAAAAAACTCTTTTTTAAATATGAGTTCTGATAATTTAATTTTGAACTTTTCAAAATGTCCCCAAAAGTTATGAAAATATCAAAAAGACCCAAATTCTGACCTGAAAAAGTCATCGCAATATGTCAAAATATAAAAGTTAGGTTGTGAAGTGTAAAGCCACACATATTGATTTAAGTATTCAACACTTGAAATAGGACAAAACTTATATATAGGGGCACAAATATTGGTGTTATACACATGCTCTTTAGATGTTTTATATATATATATATATATATTCTATAGGTGTTATACATATATTCTACAGGTATTATATGTATATAAGAGCAAACATATGATACCTATAGAGTATATATATAGCACCATATAATAGGTTAAGTTGGGGGCACCGTTCCCCCGGGGCACACAAGTGTCACTCCTTGAAATAATGGCATCAATTTAATTCTAGATGACTTAGTCTGAATAATCAATGTACATGGATATTGATCCTATTAATCAATAGATAGAATTCAATTTATATAATCAATAAATAATCAATATACTCTAGATGACTTAGTATGAATTAAATTGTTATGATAATTCTAAAATGATGCATATTTTTCGCGAATGTGGTTTACATATGTAGATTCCTTTTAACATGCAACCAATGCGTACATTAATTTTTGTTTATATAATGGTTCCATAACTATTGAGGAAAATCATGTTGGAACATAATCTGTGTCACAATATAGCTAACACATAAGTCTTCTATTATGAACCTGTATGTTTTTATTTGCTTAACTACATTTACTAAATCCAACATGTACTTCATCTCTCTCTCTCTCTCTCTAAATAGTAAATCTATATATATATAAAAGCAGGATATTCTGCCAAAAATAACTGCAATAAATTATCTACCTATTAAATAATTACTATTTTAAGAAACCTATTAATTGCTTTCATATTGTATTTATTGTAAGAAACACAATATAAATAAGAGTTGGTCTCTTGTGAGACTGTCTCACATGCGACCAAATTCAAGTATGTTTTTTATAGGTATAAGTATGTGTTTTTCAGCTATAAGTATGTATTTTATAAATATATTTTTACAGGTATAAACATGAGTTTTAAAAGTATGTCTTTTACACTCATAAGTATGTCTTTTTCAGCTATAAGTATGTGATCTGGAATTCCGTCGCATGTGCGACGATTGCACGCGAGTTTTGTTGTATAAATAAATACAAATAAACCTATTTATTGTATTTTAAGAAACTCAATACAAATAAAAATAAATAAACCTATTTATTGTATTTTAAGAAATTCAATACATATAAATCAATATTTAATTTAAGAAATCAGTTATGCTACTCAATTTAGTATTTAATGTATAGAAATTTCAAATAAAAAAAATAAATAGATAAATAAGATGAAATAAGGGGTTATATATTTATTATCCCTCATCTTTTTTTTAAGTACTTATTTTAAAGGGTAATTACAAAAAATAACTCCACCTATCGATTTTTTTCAAATTGCAACCTAATCTTCTTCTTTTTTTCAGATTGCCACCCAATCTTTCTGTGGTTTTGTCGATTGCAAATTTTCCGGCGAAATGGAGATTAATTTGTTCACTTTGCAACCTAAACTTTGTTTTGTTTTTATATCTAATTGCAACCTGAACTATGTGTTTTTATCAGATTGCAACCAAGAATGAAAATTTCGATTCCGGTGAAAATATATGTAACTTAAATTTACAGAAATATCATGAAAATATCGATATCAATGGAAATATGGGTACATATATTTATTGTTATTTTTCCTATATTTACTAATATATTCCGATATTTTCTTGATGTTTATTGATATTCCATCGATTTTTTACCAATGTTACATATTTCACCAATTATGACCAATATTTCCTTGATATTTATTTTATGAATATCGATCACACTTATATAACATAAATGTCACACTCATATATATAACATAATGGTGTGAAGCGAAAAAAAATCATGATTTGCGATTGGACAAAATATTAAAGTTTGGGTTGCAAAGTGAAAAAATTTATTTAATTTGCCGGAAAAATGACCGGAAATTTTGCAATCGACAAAATCACAGAAAGACTGGGTGGCAATCTTAAAAAAAAACATATTAGGTTGCAATTTTAAAAAAGTCGATAGTTGGGGTTTTTTTTTTGTAATTTACCCTATTTTAAATCAATTTTAAATATATAATATATAAAATCAATTATTATTTAATGATCTTAAATTTAACATTCATATAAATTTATCAAACTGAAATATGGAAATGTATGTGTGTGGGCTTCAATGATTTTTCATTTTTATATAGTATTAATTTATTGTAAATTGATATTAAAATATAGAAACAAAAAAATATTATAGGTGTACCTAATAGATTACACATATAAAACATATCAAATAGAAAAAATTAGATTAAAATTATTATTGCAAGTTAACCAACTTATTCAATATTTTATTTTATCTTTCTTATTTTATATTTATTTGTTGTCAAATTTTATTTATATTTATATTCTGATTAATTGAGGTGACATAAGAGATTGGACATAGGTAATTTTTCTGATTTTCACAAATTAAAATTTCATCATTCTTAGTCCCTGATATATTGACTTATCAATCTTATAATTATTATTCATAATTTTTTTATTCAAAATGTGTAGATTAAGTCCAATTTTGAATTGTTTCATTTAAATAGATAGCAAGAGAGATTTTTATGTATTTGATAAGTTGATATAATTTTTTATTTGATTTAAAATAAATTTATATGTGGCGTTGAACCAAATTTTTTTATTAAAATGCGTGTGTAGTTATAGTTATAAATGCCAATAAAATATAAATGTATTTATCTCAATACTTAAATCATAACGTTTCTAATACATATAACTTATTTTTTGATATTAAATTTAGTTTTTAAAATTTCACTACCCATGTAATGTTCTGACACAATTTTTTTTATTTGTTTGTTTAATCCATAGATTAATATATTACTTTATATATTTCAAATTTCTAATATTTTCGAATATAATTATTTATAATGACATAAATTAAAATTAAAATACCTAGCTTTATACCAATACAAATTAACAAAGTATCAATATATTTTGTTAAAATAATAATCATTACATTTTATATGTTATTATATATTTTTAATAATTATATATATATCACACTGTGCAACGCACAGGTACACTACTAGTATATATAACAACCATAAAATTCACTCATACTGCTTGAAGAATACAATGATAGAGAGAATTTGATAAGGGTTCAAATGATGTACATTGTCATGTTGATGATATTGGATCCGTTGACCTTATTGAACTGCTAAGTGATAATGTTGGATCATTGTCATCCTTTTGTGTACTAAATTTCTGTTTTCATTTGTTTCTTGCTAGTCCAAAACATGAAGACAATGGAATTTATTATCAAAAAATGTTTAACAAAAAAATTGTCAGTCTCATGAATAACATGTTTCTCAATGTCATCCACAGAATGTTGATCAGAAAGAAAGCAACATCGAGAATAATTTGATAATAGTTAGTCTCCTATGCAACTGGTGCACATACAATTCGGGTTGGGTCAGGTTGACCCGGATCCGCGCACTTTTATTTATTTTATTTTTTTTGAATTTTATTTTTTCACTTCAGGTTGTTACCTTAATGTTATATGCATGTGACCTTTATGTTATATAAGTGTGACCTTTATGTATAAATGTAATGACCTTTATATACTCTAACTTAGAAAAAAATGAAAAATTTTAGCAAATTTGTACATATTTACGTTTATGTAATATTAGCTGCACATATATCCATCCTTAAAATGCACTGAATTTTGAAAATTTCAATTTTTTTCAAAGTTATGGATTATAAAGGTCATAATATTTGTACATAAAGGTCCCAAGAATTGTACATAAAGGTTACAACAATACAACATAAAGGTCTTAATCTGAAGCGAAAAAACCTGAAAATCTTCATTTTTTCCTAAGTTACTAAACATAAAGGTCATAACATTTATATATAAAGGTCACACTTATATTACGTAAAGGTCACATCCTTACAACATAAAAGTAACAACCTGAAGCGAAAAGAAAAAAAAAGGAAAATTCAGGTGCGCGGATCCGGGTCAGGTCGCCCCAGTTGCACCAATCCAGATCCGTGCACCTGGTTCACAACAGCATTTGCCATTTGATAAAGGAAATCATGGGAAAAAATATATAATATTTGACCTGATGGAACACCTTATCGAGAATTTGAGTTCAAGGTAGAAAATAATGTTACACAAATAAACTCATAATTTAGAAAATGAAAAAAATATGAATAGAAGTAGATTAACTAAATCTCTATTTATAATGGACCGTTAATTAGTTTGAAAGGAAATTGGTGCCGAATTCTAGTAGTTTGTTAGTATAATTGCAACAATTTCTTAGCCTTGATATTCGTATATCCCAATATTCGGGAATTTATTTTATATGCATTAATGTTTATTACACTTTTTTCTTTTACATATTTTGTTACCTTAGTTATACTATTTCCTAAAAGAAAGAACTTAGTTAAATTAGATACATAGACGAAAATATTGGTTTCGGTAAATGTATCGGTACCTTGATTTTACGGAAATATCCGTGAATAAATCGGTTTCGATGGATATATGAGACATTTTTTTAATAAAATATAGAAATTTTGTGAAAAAATTGAAAAATATATCTAGTAATATACAAAATATAATAACTAAATTAATATATATATATATATATATATATTGAACTTAAAATTTCAAATAAAATGATATCATTGTAAAAAAAGATATACATAAATTACTATTATATACATCACAAACTTCTGATTAAGTTTTAAAAAATTTAACTAAACTTTAATAAAAAGTTAACTAAACTTAAATAAATATATGAGAGGAATTTAATTTATTTCAAATAATTTATTTAAATTTATAAAGATATTATTATTTATTCCAGCTCAATTTTCATAGATTTAAATCCATATAATACATGCATGATTTAATTTAAATGTATATATAAAATGCAGCAAAAACTTATACCCCTGGGCACATAGGGGCACGGATCTGAGTATTATACACATGTTCTTTAGATGTTATATACATACTCTACAGATTACAGGTGTTACGATTCTTGGTGTTATAATATATTCTATAGGTATCATATGTATATAAGAGTATGCACATGATACTTGTAGAGTATATATGTAATACCATATGATGGTTAAATTTTGGACACCGTACCCCGGAACACACAAGTGTCACTCACAAAATGCATGATAAAAAGGAAAGAAAAAAACAAACTAGGCCCACTACTTTAAAATATCAAAATACTAATAGAGTGGGTCAATAATAAAACATAATTATATAATTATATAGTGTTATATATATACTCTACAGGTATCATATGTATACTCTTTAGGTATCATATATACACTCTTATATACATATGATACCAGTAGAGTATATGTATCATAGAGTATATGTATCACACCAAGAAATGTAACACCTATAGAAATATATACAACACTTGAAGAGCATATGTATAACACCTAAATCTGTGCCCCTATATGCCCCAGGGGTATATAAGTTTTGTCCTTTTTTAGCAATGTTTGTGTTTTCGTAAGCCCTATAATTTCTATTTATTTAATTTCTATTTATTTTGGCGACTATCTACGAATTTCAGTGTGCGAATCGAGGGTTCATACTCTAAAACTTATCTGATTTTTTCAATTGTTCGAATTTTTGTATCGAGGAAATTGTGCATTTTCTAGGATATTATTATTCAGGAGCTCATCGAAAACTTACAGCAGCTTGCCAAACAAAAGCTAAGAGAAAAAAAAGAACAGGTATGACTGGTATATAAAGATAAAGATTGTGTTTGGATACAATTTCATGAAAATTTTTGGGGGAAGGGGGAGTGTCACCAAGTATATCACTCGTAAAGAAAATAAAATATAATATTTAGTTATAGAATTATTACAAATTATAAAAATTGACTGAATCTAATATATAAAAATCAATATTTAATTCTTTTGAACGTAGGGAATGATTTTGTTAGGAATCATTAATCAGGGATCTCATTAAATTTAAAAGCATCCTCTTAAAAAGTACTAACCAATACTATTGGTTAAAATTAATCATTATTGAAGAAGCTCAACATAAAGAAAAAAAAACACCAATTCATTTGTCAATCAATTACTCTTATATTTGTATCGATATTGATAATGATGATTTGTTGGCATTTTTGAAAAAGTTAAATAAAAGATGCAGTAACTATTAGACTTTGTATGCTGAAATTAAATTTGGGCAAACCAATATATATGCACTTCAAAGGGACTAATTAAGCTACATCATAAGAACAATGGAGGACACTGCTTTAATTTGCCATGAATATGAATATCGATGATCTAAAAAAATAAAAAAGAGCAACTCAATTAGGTTTTGACTAGACTTTGACTAATTAGTAGCCGTTAGCTTTATTCAGTTTGTTTGTTGTGGAGTTCGTTATGTGGCAGATGACGTGGCAGTTATGATAATTGTGATTTGGCATCACTTTATTGGTGGCAGTGTGTTGCTATATATATATATAGGCCGCTCATTTGTAATTTCCCTCTCTCTCTCTCTCTCTCTCTCTGTAGAGTAATAGAATAGCGTTAATTAGCAGCAGTCTTCTCTTCAATGGACGACGAAGAAGACGATAACCATTCCCCATCGGCCCCATCGTCGAATACCAAAGGAGACGCTGATGTCTCGTCCCCGAAGAATATTACGCCACCGTCGTCGAGTACCATCAGAGCAGTTGAATTCACGTCCAGTATTGCCAAATCTGAAGATCCGAGTAGCAGCGGAGCCGTGGAATTGACGTCGGAGCTGGAGCCGCATCTCCGGCGGCCAAGGGTAGCGGTATTTCTACCGTCGCGGGTAGGAACTATTAATTTCAGATCTAGTCTAGTCTTTCCCCTTCTCTCTCTCTCTCTCTCTCTCTCTCTCTCTCTCTCTCTCTCTCTCTCCCTCTCTCTCTCACTCTCACTCATCAATTAATTCTGAAATATCTATATATAGGTGGATTCACCAACAGGTTCTTGCACGGAGATCTCAATTCAGTATGATCATAAGAGTTCATGGAAGACGCGAATAATAGTGAAAAGATGGGAGCAACTATTCGAATTAGAGTGTGATATGATGTCGATGCCCCGAAATTTTGAATCGTTTGGGTATGGTGGGGTACTAAGATCGCTGGACGAACAGATAATAGGTCCAGGCACAGAGCTGTATCCATCTCTATCAATGACTGCTCCTCCATACGATGATGGATACGATTGGGTGAGGTTTAATCAGGATGAGACCCCTGATCACCTTCGCACCCGTTACCTTTGTGCATATCCCCATTGTCCCGTTACCAGGATTGTTGAACGTTCTCGCCCTCTCCAGCATGTCAGAATCATTTACGAACACCGCCACTGCCATCTCCGCCCTCCTCCTCCTCCGCCACCCGCTTCTCTCCCAGATTTGCCTTCACAATGAACATCCATCACACACACACACGCACCTCATTCTACAGCTAGCACAAAACTCTGGATCTTGGATTTCTTCTCATTAATTCATCATTTTGCTTCACTAGCTCTACCTCTAGTTTTCGTTTTTACTTGTGTGCTGCTTTAATTTTTCATTTTTAGCAAGTTTAATTGATGATGAGTTATTTAAGTTGATTATGATTTATTGAAGTACGTACGTAACCTATTTTTTCAAGGTATGTTGTATATCACTGAATTTCATTATTTACATGACTTTTTCATCTTAATATTCTTTTCTATTTACTATTTTCATAACTAAATTAGGTTGTATGGTTATGATTAGTTTGATGTTACTATAATACTCAACAATTTTACTTATCTTTCCTTATTATTTTATGTAAGTACATCGATTGGTTTTTCCTCAACTGGTCATATTTGTTACTTTTGTAGAATATTAAATAGCTATATTAATATGTAATTTTAATTAATCTGATCAATTTCTCAATGATTAATATTATGCCTTATATATGGTGTATTATTATTTTTGGAATTGATTCTGATATTTTTCCGATCTTAAATCCTTAAAAAAATCTAAATTCTCTCGTGAATTTATAAATATTTTACAATTGCATAAATTCAATAAGACTATTTATTTGATAGTTCTCAATTTTGGGAATCTCATTTATATGGAATCAACTTTTGCAATCAGTTCAGAGGGATAATAAGTTGTGGTTGTTATATTTATTTAGAAGTGTGATAGATGATACATATTTTATCAACCCAACCCAACTTTGAAGAATTGAGGGACTACCATGACGTTACATGCTCAAAATAAAATATTTGTAAAAGGAATAAAAATAATTAAAAATCTTTTTCGTAGAGAAACACAGCGTAAGACTTAGATTGAAAACACTAGCCATTTTTTTTAAATTGAAGGGGATAAACTTGCAAGCATCCGACTCATGTCTTACCCACATTTGTAAATCAAAACCATGACCTATTTTTAAACGCATGAAATTTTTACTTAAACAGTTAAACCAACATGAGAGGTTTCAAAAGACATAAAGTGTCATCAAATTCATACACATTAATAGGGATGACAATGGACGGGTTCGGGGATGGTATTGGCAATACCATCCCCATACCAAATTGGTATATAAACTACCATCCCCGCTACCGTCCCCGCTTTGAGAATTTGGTACGGGGATGGGGATTCACCGTTCGGGGAACGGATTCCCCTCGGAGAATTCGGGTTCCCCAAATTTAATTCCTATAATTTAAAATTTTTTTCTTTCTTTTTTCAAAAGTAATTTCCAATAAATAAATATCTAAAAATTCAAATATCATTAAATCATAAATCTAGTTTTTAAAGCCAAAGTATGAAATACATACTCAAAACGACAACCTAATCTAACAATATAACTTCATACAACTTAACTATGCAATATCTAACAATAAAATCTACAAATTTATTAATCTAAAAAGTTAAATTATTTATTAATTCAATGGAATTTGGAAAGTGTTAAGAGCCAACACTACAAGAAAAATGCACATAGACTACGCCCCTAAGACAACGGTTTTCTGAAAAAATCGTTGTCGTAGCAGAAAATAGCGTTGTCGTAGATAAAACCGTTGTCGTAGGCCGAAAAATTGTGCTCATAGACAACGACGTTTTATTGGCGTTGTCGTAGAGGCGTAGTCGTAGGGTAAAATTCAACCCTAAGACAACGGTTGTGACGTGAGGTTGTCGTAGAGGTGTAGTCTTAGGTAAAAAATAAACCCTAAGACAACGCTTATGATATGAGGTTGTCGTAGATATGTAGTCGTTGATCCCTAAGACAACGGGTACTATATAAGGTTGTCGTTGAGGCGTAGTCATATATCCCTAAGACAACGGTAACTTTATAGCGTTGTCATAACCTTGTGGTAGCATTGTCGTAGACTATTAAGTTGCTTTTTTATTTATTATTACTAATATGTAAAATTACATGTAAAATTACCTAGTTAGACAAATTACCCCAAAGTCAAAATCCCCCCAAATTTACCCTTGAAATTCAAATTCGGCTTGAACCCTAGCTCTCGCCGCGCTATCGCCGCCACCGGTGAGATCGCTGCCGCTCTCCGACGCCCACCCATCCCCGCACCCTTTCCCGTCGCACCCATCCCCGCACCCTCGCCCGTCCCTTCCCATCCCCGCCTCGCTTCACTTTGGTCCGCCTCCATTCTCTATCCCCCCACCGTGAAATCACGACGCCGCCGTTAGGGTCTGAGCTCCGAATCCATGGCTGAGACTCCTAAAATGAAGAAATCTAAGGTATCCTACTACACAACCCCCAAATCAAAGCAGCTCGATGACCACCTGATTGAACCCCTAACACCCCACATCTCAGCGCCCACTCCCCGACGCTCCCTCCACCTCAGCGCCGCCACACCAGACCCTACCCCTCGCCTGACAAGCAAAACAAGAACTGCAGACGGGGAAGATCTTGGCAAGTTGTGCAGCATCTTTGCCACCAATGGCAAAGCCTTTCGATCAGCTGTTGATATGTATCCCTCACTCAAAACACTATCTTCTCCAATGTGCGAGCATTTTTCAAAAGAGTTTGAATAGACCCGAACAGATCATTATCACGCAGAACCCAAGTAATATCAACTGTCTTAAGATGCAAAAGATTTGTTTCTGAGTTGTTCTGTGCATCAATAACAGGGAGAAATGACTCTCGGTTAACATCATCACTAAGCAAATTAAACTGCAATAAAATTACAATTACATACATAAATTTGATCACAATGTTGAACATCAACATGATCATGAGCATTGAGAAAATAACAATTTACTCACATATGCATCTTGATATGAAGATACAATACAAGTCTGGGCTTGATGAATAACCAACTTGGAAAGATTAGGGAAAATCTCAAGAAGACTAATCACACTAACATCATTATTTTCATATAGTTTAAAAAACTTGACATTTGGTACTAATGAAACCATGCCATTCTTCTTCATCACTCCAAGAATCTACAAAATCAAATTGTATTGATCATGTATTTATACTCATAACCTATAAATTAAACAGATACATAAATACATGTATATATATATATATTTATGGAAAACTCAGATTAAAACAAACCTGAGAGCACCAATCCGATAATATGACATTTTCAACAAGATGATTTATTTGAAGAATATTGACAAGAAATTCTTCAACAAATCGAGATTGGGATCCTGGAATTGGAGGATAAATACAAAGTGTTATACTTGTTAAAAACGAGAGATCAATCAGCAAACACTTGCCATACAAAACCTCAGAAATTTCTAATGTTTCAAGATTAGGAGCCCAAATTCTCAGCTTTTCTGCATTAGGGTTTTCACAGTATTAGCAAGACACTTAATCTTGAGGGTTTTCAAACCAGTAGATTCGATGTTCCAATCCTTGTAGCAATCAGTAGAAACCAAGATCAAGACTTGTAACATAGGAGAGCCACGTAGGATTTGGGTGATCATGTCTCCATTCAGACAAACATAATGGAGCTTTAGACTCTTGAGCAGAGGCCAGTGAACATTCCCATTGAACTTACTCAGATTGCAGAGGATCAGTGTTAGTTTAGTGATGGATGAACTTACTTACAAATATAGATTACAACCTACCAATACTTTATTAACACAAGTTTTACACCTCAGTTTTTACAGATTCGAACATGCCAATAGACCATGTTTTTTTCTAAATCCACCAAAACTACCAAGTTTATTTCTGTGTTTTTTCTAAATCGCAGTTCAACACAAGATTTCCCATTTAAAGAGAAAATAAAATAGACAACTAATTAATGCAGAAACTCATATAAAAATCAGCTTCTATTGAAGAATATACCTTTCACACACACTGTGGGATGAAGAAACTGAAATGCAGCAATAATGTATGGAAAATCTCTGCCAAATCAAAAATCCATTAGCTGAAAATAAGAAACCAAAAGGAATCGTGTAGAAACTGAAAGAAATGATGCAAAATATTTGAGCTTTAGCATTCATACAAATAAATTGGGGAAAAGAGGAAATAAACAAAACCCTATATATGAAATGTAAGAACCAAGCACCGATTTGAACAAGTGTTTGAAACAAAAATCCACTCAATCAAATCGATTCTCAGTTTAACAAAAATGTACAACTTTTCAGGGCAAATAACATTCAATCGACTCAACACCAGTTTACTTTGAATCTTAGTTTAAAAAACACAAGAATGTTTCATGCATTTCGAAGAAAAAATGAAAAACACAAGAAGGTGTATTAATTTGGAAGACTTTCAGAAATCGCAAAAAAAAAATGGTGGAGAATGGATACCTACTGATTTGTCGACTAGGCTTCCTTGATGTGAACTGGGTTTCGGCTTGGAGGCAACGCCGCATTCATCGGAGGGCAGCCGCGAGCTTCGTCGGAGAAGATATGGTGGCTAAGATCTGTTTGATGGTGGCTTAGGTG
Organism: Scutellaria baicalensis; assembly: GCA_005771605.1. Taxonomy (NCBI): domain Eukaryota; kingdom Viridiplantae; phylum Streptophyta; class Magnoliopsida; order Lamiales; family Lamiaceae; genus Scutellaria; species Scutellaria baicalensis. The sequence goes on from CM016724.1 coordinate 26,355,875, forward strand.
TGAATTGCCCTAGGGTTTGCACATATATAACATGGCAAAATGTAGTTTTATGCAAATATAAGGGCTTTTACGTCAAACAAAGTGTACAGTAGGTGTGGGAAGGTAATTTCGGGTTGTGGCACTGTTGGGACAGGGTTAACCCACCAATGTTGGTGGGTTTATTATCAAGCCCATAGCACACCCTAGTCCAGCCCTTCTAGCCCCGGGCCTTCCGTAATCCCGGGCCGTAAACCTCTCTACCAAACAGCAGTTTAGCCTATATAATAATCCCTATCCACCCTAAACATCCCTACCAAACACACCCTAAGTGTGGAGATTCCAATTTGAGGTTATGAAACACACACATATATATACACACATACACATTATACTTAGGGCCTGTTTGGTTCGAAGGTTAGGTTTGGATTGAATTATAATAATTTTGGGCTTTTTACTGTTCATGCAGTATAATTGGATGTTTGGTGTGGAGGTTTTTGGGATGAGTTTAGTTGTAATATGTGTTTGGTATGAATGTTTATAGGTTTGTTAAAGTTGGTGGATTTATAAATTCGTGTTTGGTGTATTGGTTAATGTTGGTTAAATATGTGAAATTACATAGTTGCCCTCATATTTTAAAAAATACATATCATATGTGATGATGTAGAGGGCATAAAGGAAAATTCAATAAAATACACTATTTGGGTTAAAATCAAACCCACCAAGGATGGTGGGTTTAAAATCAAGCTTAATCCCCTTTCTTCCAATTATAAGCCCGGGCCGGATATTAAGCCCGGACCGGTAACCCTTCTACCAAACACAAATTTAGGGTAGATAACAAACCCTACACACCCTAAACCCTTCTACCAAACACACCCTTAATCAATTATATAATAATATTATAATTAATGAAATCAAATTAATTATCTATAAACTTTTTTATTATTAATCTCCCCGTTTGTATTTTCAACTAGTACAAAAATGAAATTAAAACTATTATGCTTAATTCTTCAATATTTTAGATCTTAAGATAAATAAATAAATATGTTTAAATTAAAAGGTAAACAACTTAAATATTAATTGATTGATGATATATCAAATTATATAAATTATTAATCTCCTAATGATTAGTTTATATAAGGAAAAAAAAAAAGGTTAATTTATGCACATTAATATATTTAGTGGTAATATTCAGAGTTAGAAAAACCCTAAAAATTACAACATTAGTAAAGGGGAAAATCCATCCCTTCGCCAAAACAGTGGAGCTGAGCCGCCGCTCCTCTGCCCTCACTGCATCCCTTCGCTACCTCTCGCTCCTCCTCGCCGCCGATTAAGAAGAGACTTCGCCAGAAAGTTGTAGTAATATCTGGACCTACCGGCGCCGGAAAAAGCAGGCTTGCTTTGGAACTCGCCAAACGACTCAACGGAGAAATCATAAGCGCCGCCTCCGTCTTCTAGGTTTTACTTCCCACTCTTTCTACATTGATCTTCGTCTGTAAATTCGTTGGAATTTGGTGGATTTCTGTTTTGATTTCTCTTTTTGACCAAATTTATTGTCTTGCTTGCATGTGTATTGTTAATGGTGCCTGTTCGTGTTCTTAAGTTTCGAACTTAAGAAGAAACCTAAATTCGATTAACGTTGATTTGCTCTTCAATCAGTGCCTAAAGTAGTTGATGATGATATGATCTTATCAGATTTTGAAATCTCATATTTCTAATTTTGTACAAATATTTATCGAGAATGAAAGAGTGTGCTGTATGTTTGTTTTCTCTCTTCCTGAGGCGGCTCCTGCACAAAATCCATTTTCAATTTGCTTGCTTCTTTTCTTCTTCTTTGCTTTTGATTTTCGAAAAAAAAAAGGGTCTATATTAAAAAGAGTTGTGTGTATATAGCCTCACCCGAAAAGGTAAGTTTAATTCCACAACTTTTTTGCTTGCTTTTTATGTTATAAAATTCATAATTTATGAACATAGATGTATGCCTATATGTGTTTGTGAGTTATTAAGCTTGAATTTGATTCTTTGTAGTGTGAGAATTTGATACTGTTGTATTATTTTATACAAAATTCTCTGATGTACTTCTTGAAATTTTGATAATTTTTTGCATTTTGACCGAAGTTTTTCATTTGGTTACATAGAAATGAGTGAGCCGTTTCTTGACAACAACGAGGTTATGGGTGAAGAGACTTTTCTGGATGACAGCGATATAATTAACGAGTACGAAATTGATGAAGAAGGTATGTAAGTGGTAGGAAAGTAGTCTCTGCTACCGATGCTGTGTGTTGATTTTTTTCAAATTAACTGTGTATCTGTTGATGATGTTTTCTCCAACTGATTGTCCAAATATATTGGGAGTTTCTATTTTATAGTTTTTTGGCTATAGTAATTCAGATTAGAAGGGTTCTTTCTGACTGTTTAATATATATGGCTTTCAGAACTGAGTTCTGTAATGTTATACAGAATATTGATAATAAACTGCATATGCGGTCATCAAAGAGTTGAAGGCATAGGGCCATGGAAATTTTCAGTGTGTTTTTTCAGTATTGTATTGTTTTACACGTTTCGACCTTTTCACAGTGATGTATTCAGAATGTATCCATGTGTGCTTGTGTAAGTAGTTGTGCTTATTGACTGGTTGTGGTTTCAGAACTCCCTGATGCAGATGAGGAAGGTGGCTCTGATGGAGAAGAAGAATTTGGTGCGTCATTTTATGGCAGTCTTATTTCACTGATGATACTGAGCAATAACATGTCTATTATTTTTTTTCCATATGTGTATTATATAAGCAATATATGAATGAAAGCAATATCACATGCACTATTACTTACCTTTCTTGTCTTTCTAGTCAAGTCAAGAGAAAGAGAGAAAGAAAAGAAACAAAAACATGGTAGATATTGAACTCTTCTGCGTGTGGTGATGGTGGTGGTAATTAACTACTTCAAGTACTTGAACTTCCTAAATGAATATCAATGGTTCCAACACCAGGATGGTATCTTTTAATGAATCACCTCATATTTTCTAAATAATTTGTAGCATATTATGCAACTTGTGATAAATTGCAAAAATGTAAATGAAATCTATAATATACTATGAGAGTTTCCTTGTAAATTGAAAATTATATATTTTACATACTTTTAACAACTAAAACTTTCTATTTTAAAATAATTGGAATCTTCTGGCACAGGACACATGTTGTAAGCATTAACTTTTGAAATGTTTAATTGATGTTGTATAATCTCACGTACTTAAGATTTGACTAACTTTCATTCTCTGCAGTGTTTATTTTCTTACATTACTGATTTATTTGAAATTGATTTTTTTAAGAGTTAAGTTTTTATATCAATTGGCTGGTGTGAGGGATGGACTATTTATTCTACTAGAGGCATTGATGGAAGAAAACAAATCCATGTTGTTTGTCTTAACCTGTTATACATTGATGATTGCAGATGGGGTTGATGATTCAATACATATATTCACTGGTCATACAGGTGAGACATGGTATGCCTTTTTCCTATCTTGTATAATTTTTTTTTTTTTGAGAGAGATGTATAATTTTTTGATATATGCTAGTTCTGTAAATTATCTGCTTCTGGATTGTCATTGTTGTGATCTATGTTGGTCTACAATGATGTAAAACTTTAAGTGGAGATTCTAGTCCTTATTTGTACTTAGGAAAAGATGTTTCATCATGTAGTATGCTAGTGGAGTATTTACTTTTTACATCTTTTTTTGCTGCTCTTGAATTGTTATGTTTGATTTAGGTTTTGGATCGTTAAAATGAATTTGGGTCACTAGATGGGCTTCAGTGGCTGAATTTTCTTCATTGTTTAGTGTTTATGGCTTCTTTAAAGGAATGAAAGCAGAATTAGTGGACAGTACTGACTAGAGATTGGGCCTGGATGCCAATCTGTTGAAAAGGGTAATGGTTTACCTCCTGAATGAAATTAATTCACATTCTATTTTCTGTGATGTTTATAGTTTATAGATATTGAAAAATATAAATCTGGCAGTAATCACATGCATTATGGGAAGAGATATTTTGGCTAAGCTTAGGAGCCATGTCCCTTTGCCTTACATGATCATGTGTGTTTGACATTTGTTATCTCTGAAAGTTTGTTCTGGTTTATTCTGCTAAGCATTGTGCTGCTTATGTAACTGCTTCTGTTGCATCTAGGTGAACTATACACTGCTGCATGCAGTCCCACAGATGCAACACTAGTTGCAACTGGAGGTGGAGATGATAAAGGTTTCCTATGGAAGATTAATCAAGGAGACTGGGCATTTGAGTTGACTGGTAAGAATTGGCTTTTTGTTCATAGTTTCTGAAATGCGAAAATATCAGAATTATAACTCTTGATGCACAAGATCATTTACATGTGTGTCTAGTTCCTAAGAAACTAACTTTTTCCATGTCTTTTGTTAATTTGAATCTTCTTGGACTCAGGAACACAATATATAAACTGAAAAACAACAAATATGTTGTTTTTCAAAAGAGAAGTTTGGTTGGATAGTCTTCTATAACAAAACTATGTCTACACCTAAGGTTTGAGTAAATATACTTGAATTCAGATTTTATTATGCAATGAAAGAGTTTTTATCTTTTCTGGACTTATTGTTCTGTTGATGCTTTAGTTGTATGTTAATTTTGTAAAAGTGTCAAATTATAGCATGGTTATTGATGTAGTACTATCAACGAAGACATTGATGATACATCTCAGGCATAATATCTACTTTGATGCTAAAATGTAGAATGGTCATCAACATCAAAATATCAGTGCTCTTGAAATTATTGTACCTATAAGTATAATCTCCGTTTGCTTTGCATGAAAAGAGCCTAATTTAATACGAGTTAGTCCCATGTTTACTTGAACAGATGTGCTGGAGTGCATATCATAATGCCCACTACAATTTGAAAAATCAGGATTAATTGTGGTGGGAGGTGCGATCATTCTTGTCCTACAAATAATCCAAATCCTATCAAAACCTTATTTGTTCTATGTGTCTCAGTAAACGGGCTCCTCAGGCTTGTTTGGTTAGGTTGATGGGGATTAGAGTAAAAATATCAATTGGGATAATTTGTGTGGGAAATCAAATCCTCTTATGGATGATCCATAGTTTGGTTTTACAAGATATGTGAGGATAAATACAGAAGTGTGTTTGGTATGATGTATTTAAAATGGGATGAAGAGTGTAAAAGACAAATATACTTATTAACTGAAACACCATTTATCCCTTAAAACTTAAAAAGAATATTGTTTTAGCTTCTTGAATAATGTCTTGCAAAATGACACCATGGAGGTGTGCTACCTTTACTAAAGAGGAACTGTGAGTTAACATGGGGCAGAGATTTTGCAACAGGCCGCAAGGATTCATTTTCATCAAACCAAACGTTGGAAAAGACAGGAAATTGACTCATATTGCACCTTTTCCACAAACCAAGCAGGCCCATGAAGCTTATAATATGTTATATACCATGCTAATGCTCCAAGATAATGTTTTGTATATCTATGTTGAAGACAATAGAAAATATCTTGCAACTCTCTTCTTATCAAAGTGTAAACTTTAATGATTTATGTAAAGCGTGTTATTTTAAGTACAATTTCTTATGTCCTGCATCTTCTCAACTATCCACATGCAGGTCACCAGGATTCTGTCTCTACTTTATCCTTTAGCATAGATGGCCAGTTGGTTGCATCAGGAAGCTTAGATGGAGTTATTAAAGTATGGGACATAGCTAAAGGAGAATTAAAATGCACTCTTGAAGGCCCTACTGGAGGCATTGAGGTGATATTTGAAAAGTTATGTTGGTGAATCATGTTGTGGTTAATGCTATCTTACAGTACTTGTTCAGTGGGTCAGGTGGCATCCAAAAGGACATTTGATCTTGGCTGGTTCAGAGGATTCCTCTGTTTGGATGTGGAATGCTGACCGGGCAGCTTATCTGAATGTGTTCACCGGTCATGCGAGTAGTGTAACCTGTGGTGATTTTACCCCAGATGGTATTTACTTTATGTCTTGAAAACTCTGATGGCTTTCCCTGTAACTATAATGTTAAATTTGGCTGACTCAATATGTGTAATTTTAACTTTTTGAAGGTAAAATCATCTGTACTGGTTCTGATGATGCAACTATGAGAATTTGGAACCCTAAAACTTCAGAAGTTATCCATGTTGTTAAAGGTATTATGCTATTGAGTTTTTTTTTTTTTTTGGTCATATGCTGCTGCATTTTCCTTCTCAAGGAATTCAAGCTGCCTATCTGTTGGTGCAATGACTTCATTTTTTGTGAACTTTCTTCTCTGTAATCCTACAAGAGATCTCTGCTGCATGGTTTACCAATAATGCTGAACCACCATGAAGTTGTTCTTGTTCTGTTACATTTTTCTTTCACAGGACTTTTAAGTGGCCAGACGTTGGATACCAAATGCTTTAATAGGATAACACTTTAAGGCCTGTTCCCATAGCTGGCATGTGAATCACATGAAATCAAAATGATGAATCAATTTGTGACCACCCCTTTTCTTGTTTAAACTATTTGTGAGCGGACATTGCATCAAATTAGTGTCTTTGGTATTTTCACTATTTAATTAAATCTGAATCTAGTTCGGCTGCTTAGTTTTTGTGTGCTGGAGATTCTGGATCATGTGGTATTTTTGTGGGTAGTTAATGTTCCCACCTGCCTGCTGGATATATAGATTTCTATATCCCTTATGCAACATTGATTAGTATTATGTTATTCTGCTTCAGTTTTTTCTTGTATCTGCAATTTAGGCTGGATTTATTTTGGCTACACAATGTTATTTGTGCTACTGGATACTGATTAAAAGTTGTATTTATATTACAAGGTCACCCGTATCATACTGAAGGACTCACATGCTTGACGATCAACTCTGACTCTACTCTTGTGCTTACGGGGTCAAGTGATGGTTCAGTTCATGTTGTTAATATATCAACTGGGAAGGTGATTTTGCGTTGTTTTGTTACTTTGCTGTTTCTTATACTGCGTAGATTTTTCTACTGCCCTCCTAGAAGGCAGTTCTTCCTTCCTGGGGAAACAAATGATCTCATGATGTCCTGATCCACAGGTTGTTTGTTCTTTAAATGCACATACAGATTCAGTAGAGTATGCGGCCTTTGAATCAAGGTTTTACTTGTTACTTTTCCTTTGTATCTTCTACTTTTGGAACAAATGGATATACATAAATGACAAACAGAATAAACTTCATTGGGATATTCTGTTGTGAAGGTCTTGTTTCAACTGCTTCTTTAATGAGTACTGAAGCTCTATTGTGTGATTTCCTTCTTGCAGCTCTCGACGGGATAGTTGGAGGGCGGCAACAGGAGGCATGGATAAGAAGCTTATAATCTGGGATCAACATTCATCACCTCGTTGCATATGTGACCATGAGGTTTGTTGGATGGATTCCTATCCCCCATTCCCCAAACCCAAAAATTATATGGTTAAAAGTTATAGATCTGGGATCTATAAATTCTTTTTTCTTGGATATCTGAACCAAAATTGAAAAGCTCAAGATGTGATTATTATGCCTTTACTTATACCATAGCTGTAATACAACTCTCTCATTAATTTAATATGTATGCAACATTGGATCTTGGATAGTTCTGCTTATACAAAAGTGTTAAGTCCTTTTGACTCGACCTTTTTTATTCTCATTCTAACCCTTAGGTGAGGAGGTACCTTGAGAACAATGAACTGTGTACGCATGCTCCAATGTGAAGTGAAAAAGGCCTTGTCCCCCCCCCCCCCCGATAGGCCAAACATGATGGAGAAACTTGTTGACAAAACATGTCATAACACAAGCTGATGGTGCTACTTAGCTCTATAAAGAGTGAAGGACTGTGCCCATCTACCAATTTCTATTCGTGTTGCCATAGGTTCATATGATTCCATTTGCCATGGCTTTATGCAATTCATATTGAAAACCTTGTTGACTGGGGCATTTGATTAATATGCATATGCAGTGAACTCGGTCAAGCTTATGCGGTTCTTGCCTAATTCTTTAATTGCATATACTTAGAGGCTTCAAGTGGGAGAAATTAGAAAGTGTTGGTCTTAGCAAATTAGAAAGATAGATTACTTGATATGTTGTTTATTGTTCTATCAATACTGCTGCTTGCATATGCATTCAGAATTTCAGATGATCCATCAATACTTGTCTTTCAATAACAATAGACTTAATATGTGTTTTGCCAATTTGTTTTGAAGGGGGAGGTCACATGTTTGCTATGGCTTGCTGGATCTAGATACATAGCCACAGGGTGTCTCGATGGGAAGGTACGAATATGGGATAGTCTCTCTGGAGATTGTGTGAAAATATTAAGTGGACACTCTGATGCCATTCAGTCTATTGCTGCATCGTGTACTGGAGAGTTCCTAGTATCTGTTTCAATTGATGGAACTGCTCGGGTGTTTGAGATTGCGGAGTTCAGAAATTCATGATCAGTTTGTATCCAATGTTGTACTTGGTTTTCATTCCTCCTTTCCATCAGATTTTGACCTATCTGGATTTTTACTCGTGGCTTTGGAGGAGAGACGTGAAACTTGTATTTATGTTTTTTTACCTGGATGATTGAATATAGGGTTATAGAGTTGAAGTAATATTAACTTACAAATATAGGAGATGCAAATTATAAATTTAATTATCACTGCCGATTTTTTTCCATATATGGTCAATTAAATCATTTTTAAAAGTTTTTGTGTTTTTTCTATTGTGAAGTTGTTCTTTATTATTCATATAAGTGGACAAGTTTGGGCTCGGTAGAGTATTGAAAAATGTTGATCATCATCTTCCACTTGCACAATGTTTCTTTTTCAAGTTACCCGAGCGTTGCACGATATGTTATATTATTTTAACATAAATATATTAATACATTTAATATTTATATTAATATAAAGTTATACATCTTAATTTTAAATTTACGTCATTATAAATAATTACATTTGATAATATTAGAAGTTAAATACATAAATAATATACAAATATGTAGATTAAGGAAACAAATTGTAAAGTCTCTATTCGAAATATAAGATGAATGAAAATGACTATTGACTAAACTTGTTCATTCATTAAGTACTTAAAAATCTCAATAAATTAAATTTAGTAACAAAAAGAAAAAAAAATTACTTCAGAACATTACATGGTTGGTGATATTTTAAATAATAAATTTAATATCTCAAATAGTTATATATGGGAAACAATATAAATTCAAGTATTGAGATATCATAAATAAGCATTGTATTTCATTAGCATTCATAACTATAAATAGACACATACTTTAATGACATTTTGTTCAATGACACATGCACGAATTTCTTTTAAACACAATAACAAATTATATCAGCTTACCAAATACATAAAAAAATTTCTTGCTATCTATCCAAATAAAATATAATTCAAAATTGGACTTAATTTAACATTTTCAATAAAATAAATTATAAATAATATCATGCACTAAAAATGATGAAATTTATAATTTATAAAAAACCCAAAAATTTATATCATTCAAAATTGGATTTAATATAACATTTTCAACAAAAAGACTATATAGAAACCAAAAAATTACCCATGAACAAATGTGTCGTTTTCCATGATATATATATATATATATATATATATAAACATTGTACAATAATCATTGCATTTATTTAAACTTAAGACATTTCTTTGAACACTTTAATCAACTAACAATCTTAATTTTCACTTCTTTCACAACAATAGTAGCTTTAGGTGTCGTTGTCATGTTTGCAATTTTTAGACTAACCAAACTTGTTTCTTCATCACCACTGGTTGAGCATTGACATCATATATATGCAACTGGACTAACCGGCTCTTGTTTTTTGACCGCCACAGGCTGAGCATTGGCCACATGAGAGCTCTTTAAACAATAGTAGACTTCATTCACACCCGCCTATAACAATTCCTTGCATCCATTTTTCAAAGTTTACGAGTGTAATAAAACTTTCCTTCTTCTTTGTTTGTGATGATTCTTGATCAGTGTAAGAGTGAGAGTATATATAGTGGTGGATTTGACCTTTTCAATTCTTCCTACATTGAAATGTTATTTCATTGTTGGGAATTATAACGACATGCGTTGAAAGAACTGCATTCAAGATTTTGATCCAAGTTTTTTGTTCATAATCCGTCACTATTCCGTAGCTAATTTTTGACAGAATATTTCCATCATTAAAATCAGTTGCTATCAGGAAGTTTTCTTGTAGTATATACATTATAAATGTGTGTAAATGATTATATTAAGAAATGTTGAATGAAATTTATGTGGTATAACATACATTATTATATTAGCATAAGAGGATAGAAAGATGCTTATTTTCATTATACCCACTTTTAGACAAATATTATTAATTAAAGATTTATGATTATAAGTATCTTCTTGAAATTTATTTATATGAGGTATTTTATTTTCAATATTTATAAATAAAACAATGTAAGGTAAATTATATTTTTGTATCACCTATCTTAAACATGGGCATCCGGTTTCCTGGTTCCGGTTCCGGTTTCTGGAATGGCGGGGAAATGGCGGTTCCGGTTCCGAAACCGGCAGTTTAACCGGAACTGTCGGTTTTGGCCGGTTTTTTTTTCAATCACCAATTTTGGTTTAACCGGAACCAGCGGTTCGATCCGATTTGTCAATCTGGGTCGTTGATCTCCAACGGCCCGTAGATTGAAGCCGTCGATTTCAAATGTTGGAAAACCGACGGTTCGAACCGCCGATTCCAAACCGGTCCGGTTTCCAACGGCTACTTCCCCCTAGCCGTCGATCTCCAACGGCTTGAGATTCAACGAGAGCCGTCCACGTGGCAGATCCGATTTAAAAAAATAAAAAATTGAGAAAACCTTTAACCGATTCGAACCGCCAAACCCGAACCGTAACCTAACCGGATATATCCGGTTTCCGGTTACGGTTTGGAACCGGAACTGGGTCAACGGTTCACCGAACCGTTGATCTCCGATTCGAACCGGCTCGGTTCGGGGGTTTCCGAACCGTTTGTCCATGTTTAACCTATCTTTACATTTTTTTAGAAATTGATATTAAATTTTTGACATTTTTTAAAAGAAAATCTAATCTCCAAACTTCAAAATACAATGTATTATAGTCACTTATCTAGGCATTTGTAATAAAAGGATATTCAATTTATCTAGGTAATTAAAATGATAAAAGAAAACTTAATGTCAAATTGTTTTTTTTTTGGAAATTAACGTCAAATTGTTATAAAATGTAAATATTAGTTTAGATAAAAATCAAAGATTAGATACTATTTTATCACAATATCCTAGTAGATGACTAAATAAAGCTTGAGAGGTAGACATAAATTAGTAATAATCAGTTTTTGAATAAATAAAGAAGATTAAGATGAAAATCAAAGTCATAATTAAGATTTGTTAAATTGAATGTTCATTTATTTTTGTTGAGTTTCTATACAATAAATGCAAAATGAAAACAATTAATATAATTTGTTAAAATGGAAATATTTCAATGATGGATAATTTATTGCAGTTATTTTTATCAGGATATCCTGCTTTTATATATATATATATATGTATATTATGCATGATGATACAAGCAATGTCCATCAAAAGTTTGTTCCAAAACACAACCTATTGAAGGATATATGTCATTAGTGAAATAATATGTCCTATATTTTTCGCGACCATTCACGATGTAACTAACCTTTAGTGCTCGACCTTCCAATGCATCACTAAAAACTGGAGATTGGTGGAGTACATTAATGTCATTGCACGTACCTGGTGTTCCAAAAAATGCATGTCATATCCATAAGTCATATGATGCAACAACTTCTAAAATGATTGTTTTCTTTCCACTTCTTCCTACATATTGTCCAACTCATAAAGTAGGAATGCATGCAGTCACTACTGCCTATCATGTCCAGAAATCCACGTTGTACCCAAATGTAGAGTATCTAGTTAAATTTTATGTGAAAATACCCCAATTTAACACCTTCACTATAATTTATGTAAAAAATGACCCCAACTAAGTTCATATTCACATTTTAACCCAATAACTATAATATTTACCCAAAATAGCCATTGATTTGACATAAAATGAATAAAAGTCAAATGACAAAATTTTACTTAAATCTTGTCAGGGAATTGTTGTAGATTTTGATAGAGATTCTTTCAACTTTTGACTATTTTGGGTATTCTCGTGTGGCATATTTAAGTAGTGCTCCCGGATGAATTATTCGTGACATTTAAAAATCACGAAAATCCACATCCAACTTTTTCCTTTTTTTTTTTGTCTGGCATAAATTAGTATAGCTTTTGCATGTATTATCAAAATTTGTAAAAATTAATTGATATTCATTTTTCGTGTAGTTTATAAATGGAAAACATTATTTGATGTGATGTAAAGTTTATAAATGGAAATTTTTTTAGGGTTATTCGAAAATTATCACTCTTATTTTCGAATAACCCTAAAAAAATAGGGTTATTCGAAAATTATATGTAATTTTCGAATAAGAGTAATTTTCGTGTAACCCTACAAGAATATTTTTTTAGGGTTATTCGAAAATTATCACTCTTATTTTCGAATAACCCTAAAAAAATTGGGTTATTCATATAATTTTCGAATAAGAGTAATTTTTGTGTAACCCTACAAGAACATTTTCGTGTAACCCTTAACATTTTCGTGTAAATTTCAAAAATTATTTTCAAATTTTTTTAAGGTTATTCGAAAATTATCACCCTTATTTTCGAATAACCCTATTTTTTAATCAAAAAGTTGGACAAGATTCCTGCCATTTTACTGCCAACCAATTTACTGTCATTACTTTATGTCAATCAATGACTATTTTTGGGATTTCAACTTAGTAGTGGCTATTTTTATCTCATATTATAGTGATTGGGCTATTTTGGGCCACTCACCCTAAATTTTATCATCACCAAAACAAAAAATAACATCATCTATGAAATTCATGAGTGCTTCTCTTGTCACAGCTCGACTTAGACATGTCCATCAAGTTCGTCGGTTCCGGTTCTGGTTTCGAAAATGCCGAACCAAAACCGAACCGGATGGGGTATTAGCACGGTTCCGGTTCCGGTGGTTTAACCAGAACTGCCGGTTCAGGCCGGTTTTCTCCCTTTTTTTTCCAATTAGCAATTTTGATTTTTAATACTTGTTTTCGACTAAATTGATATTTTAGAATACAAAATATTAAATGAGACTAACAAATAATAATTAAGTGAACAAACTTTTGATAAAAAATTAGAAAATTATTACAAATTTACAAGTTAGAAGATTCTATCTATTACAAATTGAGTTTAAATAAAAAAGTTTACAAGTTAGAAGATTCTATCTATTACAACTTGAGTTTACATAAAAAAGTTTACAAGTTTAAAGATTCTATCTATTACAAATTTACATAAAAAAATTCTATCTATTACAACTTTTCAATTATCTATTACAATTTCTATGATTCTATCTACAAATTTTGAAATAAAAGATTGGGAAGGGGAAATTTTTTGAAAGAGCTTGAGTTTCATTATAATTTTGGAACTGAAATTCATTTCCAAATTTATAATGAAATTACCTACGTATCATTAATTTATAAAATTAAGGAATCAAAGCTCACGTAGTTCTCTTACCTCAACTTACCTTCTTCAATAATTATAATCGTCGAAGTTGGTTGGTGTGCCGCCGAGGATGATGTGTTTGAGTCGTAGCCAAACAAATCGGGACCACCTTCGTCCAATGCTTCTGTATCTAGATCTTGTTTACGTTTCGCCGCTTTGCACCAATCTTCAAGGAGCATAATGTTTTGCACATTCTCATTGGCCAAGTTTGCTCGTCTCGGAGCCAATGAGTGGCCTGCAATACTAAATGCATGTTCAACCGAGACCGTCGAGGCGAGACTTGCAAAAAGTTCCTTAGCAATAATGGTTAAAATAGGATACATGGTGGTCCTTCGTGACCACCACTTCAATAAATCTAAAAGGTTCTAAAAAACAATTGATTCAAAAGTGTCACCTAAATAATTATCTAATTCTTGTGAAGGGTTACTACTTCTAGCTCGTTTTTGTGTTCTAATATCATAAAAATTATAAAATTGACTAAGAGCCGGTCCAAAGGTAGATGAAGAAGATGAAGAACTACTAGATCCTACATTTTGTGGAGCACTTACATTTTCACTAGTACTAGATTCACTACTATGTATTGTTTTGTATTCTTTAAATAAATCATACAAATATCCTTTAGCTCTAGCAACTACTTCCCTAGGATTAGACACATAATCTACTTCATCATATTTGTTTAGAAGTCCATGTGGAAACAATGCATTATAATATATAGATAATAATTCTTCTAGGCCATATTCTCTAATCCTAGAATCTAATAATTTAGCACACAAAAATATGGGGGGTATTTCATGAAAATATTTTAACCATTTTGATCTCATCAAAATAAATACATTGCACAAAGATTCATCATTACAATAAGCATTAAAAATTAAAGCAATTTTCACACACTGATCTAATGCTATAGGAGAAGTAGGATAATAACATCCACTAATGTCCTTAGTTGCTTGTTCAAAAACTTTTAACATTTCAATCAATTTTGTGCAAGAATCCCATGTCTCACTATGTAACATATAGTCATGCTCACTCATTTCCAACAAGAAAGCACATAAAAGTTCTCTATAGTCATAAGTATCTTGAAGCATATAATATGTAGAGTTCCACCTTGTGTCAACATCTCTAACAAATTTTCTAACTTCCATACCATTATCTTTACAAAACCCAGCCTATTGTTTACATCTATTAACATAAGAAGTTAAAAAATTAATTACTTTTCTACTTTTTACTAAATCTTTCTCTACCATTTTTAAACCAACTTGCACACATAAGTTAAAAACATGAGCCATGCAACGGGTATGGAAAAATACACCATTTATTGGAGGTTTACAAAATTCCTTAAGGGTAGGTATGCTAGCGGTATTACTTGACACATTATCAAAGGCTACGGCAAAAATTCTAGTTAAAATTCCATAATCATTTAAAACTTTAATAATTACTTGAGAAATATGAAATCCGGTTGCTTCCTTTTCAAATGATCAAAAAACAATTAAACGTTTTTTATGATCCCATGCAAATGACAAGTAATACTCATATAATTATTAAATTTGAAAGGATCCTTCCAACAATCACAACAAATAGTAAATTTTGTTTTAAGTTGAGCTAACTCTTGTATTAATTGATATTTAAATTCAGCAACTCTTTTACTAATATCACGTGTTTTGAGTGTTCCTAGATATAACTCTAGCACGCGGCTGCAAATACTTATTAATATAATCTTCATATGTGTCATCGCATGGTATCCAAGTGGAAGATGTTTCATGGCAATCAAATCATAATTTCATTTCCTCCATTCTAATTGACTAAATTTAAAAGTTAAAGAATTCATACCTTGTGACGAGTCGGTAGATCCTCGTAGTTGCGTTTGAGACCGGTCCAATCCCATCTTGTCCATATGCTTATTCACGATATGGTTGGTGAAAGTTCCATGTCTCCCTCTATGCTTGAACTTGTATTTATTCGAACAATGGTTGCAAGAGACAATGTAGTCGATGTTACTATTAGGACATTGCTCATTCTTGAAGTGGACGGAGAAAATGTCACTTCGAAGTGATGATGAGACTCTAGTTGTTGAAGTGGCTTGAGTAGGGGCACCACCTCCTTCTTGTGAACTTTTTTGTGTTGTAGGAGGCGGCGGCATCTCATCTTCATTTTCGGCTAAGGCGGCTTGGATTTCGGGGCCCAAATCCACATCATCACCCAACCATTCGTCGATGTAATGATCATCATCTCGTGGAGGGGGCATGAGACTCTTACCCTTCCCACGAGATGTAGACAACGATCCTCTTCGAGGCATGATGTAGAAGAAAGGTAGGAAATAAGAAATGTAGAAGTAGAAATGTAGAAGCACAAAGTAGAACTAAAATTTGATCTATAAGCTTTGAATTAGAACAAAAAAAACTTTACTAACAACTTGAATTTTGCTAGAATTTCAAGAATTGAGAGAGAGAGAGAGAGAGAGAGAGAGAGAGAGAGAGAATTGAGAGAGATAGAGCAAGAGAGAGGTGTGAAAAATACACATTTCAACCCCCTATTTATAAATTTCAAAAAAAAAAAAAAACTTGGGACGCTTCGGTTCGAACCGCCGGTTCCAGTTCGATTGAACCGACTGTTTGGTCCGGTTAGTTGGCCTGGGCCTTTGATCTCCAATGACCCATAGATCTAGGCCGCTTATTTCAAAAAAACATAAAACCGGCGGTTCGACCGGTTAGGTTACGGTTCCAGTTCGAACTAGTTCCAACGGACACCTCGCCCTAGCCGCCGATCTCCAACGGCTAGTTGGAATTCAAAGTGAGCAGTCCACGTGGCATGATTGAATTTTAAAAAAATAAAATAAAAATTGCTGAAAGCCAGCGGTTTAACCGGTTTGAATCGGCGGTTCGAACCGTCGGTTTTCGATTAGAAAAATCCGGAACCGAACCGGGTCAACGGTTCCCGCCGGTTTTTCGAACCAGATGGGCATGTCTAGCTCCACTCATTCATGAGTATTCATCAACGATATTGGTTGATGTACTATATACCAATATCCTCATAGCTCCACTGCATTTTTGTAATGGTGAAACCCCTTATCTATCTTTGGCATCTGGGTCATGTTGAAATATTCTTAGTTGGAAGTATCCATTAGATAAAGAAATTATGATTTTTGCACGCAAAACCTACACCGAAAGATCTCAGGGTATAAGTCGGTTTGTCAACAAAATGATCATTCATCAAACGCTCCTCACTAGTCTCATGTTATCTATCACAATGGCGTCCTCTAGCTCTATGCGTGTGATTTCCTACAATCTTATACTAGGATCGTCTATGGTCACAACCTCAACGATTTAATCAATTTGATGATTGCTTTGAACAACTTATTTTCCCTATTCATCAAGTTTGCTGGAATTGAAAAAACCAGAACTTGAATTTGAATCAACATATGGATTTTCATTGAAAACTATTTTTGAAGTGGAATTAATAAAATTATGAGCTATAATTTATACTTTAGGATAAACAAAGAGTAAAAATAAAGATTTTAGTGGAAGTTTGAAATGGATTGATTAAGTATACACAAGAAAATGAGACTATAGCATGAGAATGATAGTGAGTTACATATTCAATTTTAAGAGAGAATGTACGTGGAAGCTAGCATAAAGTGTGATAGAGACAGTAGCTTTTGGGAACTAGTATATTGAGAGAAAAGTGCATGTGAAACGTAGTAGGATACATATTCAATAATACATTAGAACAATGGAAGCTAACATAAAGTGTGAAAAACTATAATTGCTTTGAGAGCCGGTAGGTTAAGAGCTAAGAGCATGTGAAAGCTAGTGTGATATATATTTATAGATTTTTAAAAGTATAGATAGTTGATATGAAAAAAAAAAAAATCTTATTAATTCGAAAAGATAACAAAAAATATTAGATAACAAAATCCATTGATTTTGCTTAAAACTTGGTAAGTTAAACAAAAGGGTAAAAAAGTAAATGAAAAGAGAAGAAAAACGGTCACTGTGGTGTTTTGCAGTGGACACTGGTCGTGCATGCCTATTTGACCCAAACAAAGAACTCAAACGCGCTTTCACATCTGATAAACACAAGAAATTTGGTGATCAAACCCATTGCGGATTTTCAAGAAATTGATCCATTTGATCGACCATCGGTTCACAAAATGCCGGTGAGAGTGGTGGATACTTCTTCTCCTTCCCAATTTCCAAGAATTCCATTTTCTTCCTCAAAATGCCACTTCACAAACGGGCTCGTTCACTTCTCTCTCAGATTCTCTGTGTTTCCAATAGAAAGTTATTTTCAACCGAGACTTGGATCGAGCACCATAAAACATTTTCGATTTCTGAAAGAAATTCTGCTCACAAAGACTTATGTTCATTGAACTTGTATGACATTGCCAAATCCGTGCTTACGAAGTCCTCACACATTCGGGATGCGAGCAAAGGTGAGAAATTTCACAAACCTTCACTCAAAGATTACATTTTGAGACTATCGAATATATCCCCTGAAATTGTACGTAGATTTTGGAGAGTTTCTGTAATTAAACCTGAAGAGGTTCTTGAACTATTGCTGGGGTTTGAGTCTAAAGGAGGAAAATCTGACATTGAAGTTGAAAAGGTTGAGAATTTGTGGGGGATTTTCAAGTGGGCAAGTGAGCAAACTAGGGTATTTGAGCATTTACCTGCTTCTTGTAAGATTATGGCTTCGATGCTTGTGCGGGTGGGGTTGTGTAGGGAAGTCGAGTGCTTGTTATCATTGAGGGAAAGCCAAGAAATTCTGTTGGATTGTCAAGGAGTTTTCAGTAGTTTGATTGAAGGGTATGTGGGGGAGTTTGAATTGGACAGAGCTCTATGGACTTATGAGAGAATGAGGAGGTTGGGATTAGTTCCATCCATGCCGAGTTATTGTTCTCTTCTTAGATATTTGGTTGAAATCAATGAAACCGAGTTGATGTATTATGTTTATGTGGATATGGTTGAAATGGGAATGGGAGGGAGTGTAGAAGAAAAGTTGATTCATGACAATGTTATTCGGCTGCTTTGCATATATGGAAAAGTGCAGGAAGCTAGAGATCTAGTTAAGAAAGCCTTGAGTTTTGGAATCGAACCTAGTAACTCTGTCACTAATGCCATTATTTTTGGGTATTGTGATAAGAAGGACTATGATGATCTGTTGAGTTTCTTTGTTGAATTGCGGATTAGTCCTGATGTTATACTGGGGAACAAGGTTCTCTTTTCATTGTGTAAAAACTTTGGTGTCGAACAAGCAAGCATGTTCTTGCAGAAATTGGAAGATCTGTGTTTCTGCCCTGATGAAAGATCTTTGGGAATCTTGATTGGTTTCAGTTGTTGCGAGGGGAAACTGAAGGATGCTTTCTTTTATATTTCGGACATTATGTCAAGAGGTCTCAAACCTCACGTATACTCTTACAATGCTATCTTAAGTGGAATGTTTAAGGAGGGCTTGTGGATGCACACTCGAGAGATACTTGTTGAAATGAACGATATGGGAGTAACTCCAAGTTTATCTACCTTCAGAGTTCTATTGGCTGGATTTTGTAAAGCTAGACAATTTGATGAAGTGAAGGAAATCGTGTGTGAAATGGCAGGTCACAATTTAGTGAAACTCTTATCGTCAGAAGATCGACTAACCAAAGGATTCATGCTCTTGGGGTTCAGCCCATTGGCTGTGAAGATTAGAAGGGACAACAACAAAGGATTTTCAAAAACCGAGTTTTTTGATAAACTTGGTAATGGGCTCTATTTGGACACTGATCTGGATGAGTATGAGAAAAGAATTACTCAGGTTCTTGATGATGCCATGATGCCAGACTTCAACTCCTCTATAATAGAAAAATTATATAGTCCAGATATAGAGGATACTCTTCTAGTGGTGGATGAAATGAATAGATGGGGGCAAGAAATGTCTTTGCCTGCATTGTCTTCATTATTTAGTTGTCTCTCTAGAGCTCCTTTTGGTAGCAAGACCATTGACCATCATTTGGGGATCATGTCCAAATCAACTTATCAGCTTAATCAAAACACTTTAAATACACTTGTTCAGACTTACAGCAGAGAGGGACTTACTTTTAGGGCAAGGATAATATTTGATGGGATGGTTCGAAGGGGCTACACAATTGATAATGATACATACTCTGCTTTATTGTTCGATATATGCAAGAAGGGTGATTTGGGAAGCCTACATTGCTACCTAAAGCTTGCATGCAAATCTAATTGGTCACCTGACGTGAGCGATGGAAAGGCCCTTCTGCGTTATATGTGCAGGAATAAATGGTTTGATGAGGCATTGGAGTTATTTGAAACAATGTACTATGTGAGATCTTGTGATATAATGGACACTTTTCACTCATTACTAGAAGAGTTATGCTGTCAAGGATTCACTAGTACAACTTGTGTTTTTCTGGATGAGATTTCAAAGCAAGCCACCATCTCTGATCACATAGCTTATAGCCATATTCTAAGTGGGTTTTGTCAGGAGAAGAGGTTCTTAGAAGCCTCAAAAGTTTTTGGAACTATGCTTACTCACAACTTATCGCCACCTTTGAGGGTGTCCATTCAGTTAATTTCTCAGCTCTGCAGGATAAACTATGAGAAAGCCATTGAATTGAAAAATATATACTTGATGGATCAACCTTATTCACAACTTCTTATCAACTGTGCTTTAATAAATGGGCTCAGCAAGTCAGGAAGGATTGGAGAAGCGACTAGTCTATTCAAAGAAGTATGGCTAAAAGGCTTAACTCCTGATGCTGACATCTTTAATGCTTTGATTGAAGGCTATTGTGCAAATATTAACCTGAAGAAAGTCAGAGAACTCCTTGGGATTATGATAAGGAAGAGGCTGAGCATCTCTAGTTCTAGTTATAGCAACATGGTGCGTCTCACATGCATCAAAGGAGAGTTCACTTCTGCACTGAGAATGAAAGAGCTTATGCTTCAAGTAACAGACATTCCAGAGCTTGTTTTGTATAATATTTTGATATTTTACGTGTCCTCAATGCGGAAAACTTCCTTATTGGATACAGTTATTGATGCACTTCAAAAGACTGGACTTCAGTTTGATGAAGTAACTTTCAACACTATCATTCGAGGATTTTTGTTGTGTGGAGATGTATCACATTCTCTACACTATCTTACAACTATGATAAAACAAGATCTTAGACCAAGTAATCGTAGCTTACGAGTAGTTATTAGTTGCCTTTGCCAGAATGGGGAGGTCGAGTCAGCCTTGAGTTTGAGTCGAGAAATGGAATCACGAGGTTTTATTCATGGCTCCATCATTCAGAATAACATAGTTCAGGCATTTCTCACTAATGGTAAGCTTGATAAAGCAGTAGAATTTCTGGATCGAATAGCGTCAAAAGATCTGATACCCAATAACATAAAGTATGACTATTTAATTAAGCAGTTTTATCAGCATGGAAAATTGGATAAAGCAATTGATCTTCTTAACATCATGTTGTGCAAAGGAAGTTCCCCTGAGTCTACCAGCTATGATTACATCATTCAAGGTCTCTGTGATAGCAAGAAGATGGGCATAGCTCTGGATTTTCATACTGAGATGTTATACAGAGACCTGAAACCAAGTATGCTTACTTGGGATACTCTTATTCACAGCCTCAGTGAGAATGGTAGATTGGAAGAAGCGGAGAATTTACTAGAATCAATGATTCAGTTAGGTGAAACTCCAAGCCGTGGGGCTTTTTGCTCTCTGATTAACAAGTACCGATCAGAAAAGAACTTTGGCAAGACATCGAAGCTCTTGAAAGTGATGCAGCAGAAGGGTTATGAACCGGATTTTGACACACATTGGTCTCTGATAAGTAACTTGAGCAATTCTAGTAAGAAAGATGATGGCCATCATAGCAGCAGTTTTTTGTCGCGTCTTGTTACTGGTTTTGGATTCTCACAGAAGAAGAATGACTCCAGGTAATGTAAAAGTTACAGAACTCTTTTTCTTGAATGAGGTTTTGGTTGATCTATATACCTTCCATCAACGCCAGGGAATGTGCTTCTTGTAAAATCAGTGTTGTGTGTTTACTTCGGATTTTATGTTCATTTTGTTGAATCTGTGAATGCGCTTCTCATAAAACCACCATCTCTTTATCCTCGGAACTTGGATTAATAGTTTAGCAATTCTCATTGTTTTTTTTTTTAAGGTATAAAACGAGCAATAAGTAATAATTGCATTTACAACGACTCTTAACCCCTTTATATTTATATCTTTTGCAGTTAATCACATCACAGTTATTCCCAATTCCCTCAGTATTTAGCCTCACAGTTTTCCATAGACCTGCCACCACCAGCAATGTTGTCGAGTTTTCGCTCACCTCATGAAGTTCGGTGAAGACAGTTGTGAAATCTAACAGTAATAGACTTCATTGATGAAATTAAAAAGTCCACGAACTCCACAACTTCTCCAACTTTACGTTGCTCACCATGCTGGTAGCCATGGCTCGAATGACTCAAAGTATGATCGTCCCTGTTTCGCATCAAAATTAGGTCAGTGAGCTTTACTCCAGCTAAATTTGTACCAATTATCTAGTTGCTATATGATGTTTTACATTTTAAGTAGAATGGTTGTTCACTTTAAGTATATATACATATATATTGAGGGAGTTTAGATATACATCTTTGTGTGTTAAAAATACATATCTCGGACCTAGTTAAGTAATACATACCTGCCACTCTGATGATATAATGTTTAAATCAGTGTAACAATTTATGTGGCTAACTAACTTGTCCTTCCACTTAATTTAGATTAGTGCTAAAGAAAATATTCTACCTAATGTCAGAATATATTAAAACATAGTTACACTTGTACTACTAGTAGGTTTTTATATGTTAGTAAAAGTTGGCAATAGATCGAAGAGTGAGTCTCTTTGTCTGGATATTATCCCACTCTTAAATTTTTACTATAATCCTAATAACATTGAACAGTTTACTTAAAAGCCAAATTCAAATATTTAGAAATTGAAAGTGGTTTTTTTTAATTATATATTCAATTCTTCCATCAGTTTTCTTGCATGCTTTGTTCTCATTATTTCTTTATTTAGTTTTGTAACATGGTTTAGTTGGAAATTGCTTGGTTGTTGCTCGTATTTGTACACTTGTCAGTGATGCCAAAAACAAAAAAGAGTAGGTGCGATCATATTTGAAGACTAATGGTCTTTATTTATAAATTTCTCCTTTTCCTTTTGTTTTATAATATGCTCATCAGACTCATCACATGTTAATCATAAATATATATGAAAAAATTCTGTTCGCAAGAAACCATTATTGTTGTTGTTTATCAACCCTTGGTCATTATTCATAAGTTTTTCACTAAAGACCGTATTTTATTCTAGATCCTACTAAATTATTACATATTCTTTTATACTTAGTGAAATAAAAAAATTCGCAACTAAGGATAGTGATACAAACATACTGATCTTGAATAAAATTGCAATAGAGCAGCTACTGAGTTCTTTGTTGGGTTTTGAAACTTACTGATATGTTTAGGTTGGTTAGACTTATAATACTTTAGTCTTGCTTATATGAGCATGCTAAATGCTCGCTCTGTGTGTGCGTATGTGTTCAACTGTTGATTTGCAGATATGGTTGGAGTAAATGTAAATTATTGTAATTCATATGGTTAATATTCCTTGGGATTTATAGTCTTAAGTGTTGTACAGGTAAAATCTTCTTCTTCATTGTACCGTGTTTAGCTTGTCAACATATGATATAATATTTCTTTTTGTTAATAATTGGTACCTATAAAATCATTTGGTAGCTCAAAATGTACTTTTGTGAATTCATTCAACAAATTGCCGTGTTTCTGATTTGGAATACTTTGGTTAGTTGTAGTTGGTAAGTGAAGACTGTTCTGGAGTAATTTTAATTTTAATTGTTTTTGGGATTTATGGTCATTTGATAACTGGTCTGTCAAAAGAATCCAAACAAAAATGTCCTGGTTCTTGTGTGATAACATAGACTAATCGTGAAATCCAAATTTTGATCAAAGTACCACCCTTTTGAGTAGGTATATATTAGATAACACTGGGTGCAGAGTTGAATATTTTGCAGTGTCATTAATTACGAATATATTATTTTGGGATCTGTTGACTTCACCCAGTCACGAAATAAATACATAGGAGAGGAGAGTATTCGTCATCTTCCTCTTTGTTTTGAGTAGTATACATATATTGAGAGGCTCGTCCATGTATCTCATTGATCCGAGTAGGATCAGTTCATTTGAGTGTGATTTTCACCATCCTCACCTTCTCACTCCATGTATTGTTATAGGCTTTCCTGGGGACTCAAAATGTATGTACGAATCCATGGTCGTGATCGTGATCTTGAGCATGGGAATTTATGTGGCACAATGGAAGCTCTGAATGCTCCTATGGCGGATACTTCTGTAACAACAAGTAATTTTCTCTGTATGATAAGAAGACGGATGCATTGTACAACTCACCTTCGTACCCAGCCTTTCATTATGCAACTACGGCTGTCTTCTCATACATACGATCGTCTAGTTAAAAGTTCTATATCCTTCTAATTTCTCTTATACTTTAATGTAACGTCATCTTCACTTACATCTACAGATATGGAAAGAGCAACGTCTTATGAACATAGGAATCGAACGTGGGCTCACAATTTCTCCATTTCACTATGCTTGCTTCTCTTGCACCCTAACATCAGGTATGCTTCATTCACTTATCAATATGCACATACACACTGACCAATATGTAAAATGACCATCTCATCTAAAAGCTTAACAGTGAAAGAAGAATATCATTTAAGTAAATACTATATCTTTCACAAAGTAAATACTATATCTTTCACATATCTCTATGTCCTTGCTACAACAATTGAGTGACCCTGATTATAATTAATTGTATTGCACTAGTTGGAACTGAAGTCCACTAATGATGAAGATCAAGATTCAGTTGCTTCTCTTTATGAGTTGCAATATATGTTCTGACCAATTAGGCCTAATTTATTTTGACCAACATTTAGGAGACCCATTTTCAATTCTATATGTTAGCTGTTAGGTCATGACTCATGAGTCAATCAAACTAAACTCATATGTTAGCCGGTTCAAGTTAAGTTATACATGATCAATATTATTGATCAAATTGTGATCTGTAATACAGACTTGTACAATGAGAGCGTCAAGACAAGAGGTAGCTTGCTTCTGAGCCGGCTCCACAAAGAGACTTCGATTAAGTGTGGTGGAGCTCTGTGAATATTCCTCTTTCGGTGAGAAGTTGCTTACCAAGTTCCCCAAGAACATGAGAATTAAAAGGGTTTTTTTCCATGTTTTATTCACATTCGACCACTGAGAGTGTGAGTGATGTAACCGAGATCAAGCCAGTTGCTTATTCACTATACTTCCGACTCGTGTCTTACCACATTTTGTAAATCAAAACCTTGTTATACTTTAACGATTAACCTGTTTACTTAAGTCAACATAGAAGTTTCAAAACACATCCAACATAGTCAATACATATATAATAACACATTAAAACACATTTATATATGCTTCTAGGGAGGAGTCCGTACAGCCGGCTACTCATCCACTTAGTTGCCAACCGGACCTGAAAACGTTTAAACATAAAAACATAAGATTTGAGAAATCTTAGTGGATAACGCTTATTGACTATTACACTAAATAGATTAACCATTTCTCGTAATCATCCAAGGTCCGAAGACCGGGCATAAGCATCCGAGGTCCGAAGACCTGACATCCAAGGTTCGTCAACCTGATACTACACCCAAAGGTGTCATGTCATATCATCATGCTTATCATTCGCGTTATTCTAATCAATGTAACTGTAAATAAATGTTACCCATTTTTGACTTTGATTCGTAAATGGGGATAGCTTCTGAGGTGTCCGACCGTCTCGTGCTTCACTCGACATGTTCGTATATAAATTCTTAGTCTTAAAATTGTATTTTAAATCATGGATAAAACTTTGATTCTCAAACAATTAACATATAGGTTGAAAAACACTGCTTAGCATATCAAATTTTCTTACTTCAAACAAATCATCTAGATTCATGGAAATATTTACACATAAGTATAATAATCTTATGTTAATTATGCTAAAATAGTAGATGTAATTTCAAACCTCACAAGCTATATTAAATAATATACTATACTGAAATATAAGTTGAAAGGTGTTCTAAGCTAGCTTACCTTATAAAATCCACAATAATTATATAGTTATCAAACCTTTGTAAAATTAATAATTTAAACTTCTATCATCATGTACTACAAGTAATTAAACATTTGAAAGATAACCTAACTCATAAAATTCATAAAATTATTTTCCTATGGTTTAGGATTGCAGAAATTGAATTTGAAGCTAGATTATGTTTGTAAATTCAATTTAGTTCAGCCAACAATCCAAAAATTACAAAAAATTAACCATAGACTCAACACCTCATGTAGATTACTATACTGAAACA
Organism: Scutellaria baicalensis; assembly: GCA_005771605.1. Lineage (NCBI taxonomy): Eukaryota > Viridiplantae > Streptophyta > Magnoliopsida > Lamiales > Lamiaceae > Scutellaria > Scutellaria baicalensis. The sequence continues at coordinate 26,381,945 of CM016724.1, forward strand.
ATTCTGGAAAATTATGGTTGATCAAGTTTAAAAGATCATTTCTACGAAGGTCCAAAACTGCAGAAAATGATTTCAGAACTGGTCTACCTTGAAAAATCACTATAATTCATAAACTACTCCAAAAATTACAAAATTTCAACCATGGTCTCATAACTGCATTTATAATAAGTCACTTAAACGGTTTATAAAAAAATAACAATCGACCAATTTTATAAAATTATATTTCTTTAGTTAAAACTACAGATTTTGGACTTGAAACTACACCATCTTTGAAAAATCACTATAATCATATACTTCTCCAAACATTACCAAGTTTTAACCATATACTAAAGGCCTCATGTATAACAACATACTAAAACAGTTTCAAAATATTTAACTTGACCGATTTTATTAAAATACATTTCTAGTGTCTGAAACTGCATGGTTGAACTCAGACAGGGACAACTTTGAAAAATCATTATAATTCATATACTTCTCCAAATGCTACCAAATGTTTACCATGCACTCAAAACTTCATGTATAATAACATAATAAAACAGTTTTTGAAATTCTTAGTATAGAATTTTATAAAAATCGATAAAGGGGACCGCAATTTACTTAAGTTTTCCATAAGTTGATTAATTCACTTATTCCCTTAACTAAATGATAAATCTAACTTTAACAACTTAATGAACCTAAAGAAAATCATCATCACTTAGTTAATCACACATGCAAAGAGTTTTAACAATATAATCAAACATGCAAAGCCTATTTTAACATGCAATTGCACAATCAACACTCAAGGTTCACATATTTTTATAGATCAACCTCATAGAACAAAATATCCAATAATTTCACCACATTTATAGAAAATCACCCTAATTTCATACATGCAATGACTTTAGGAGAGTAAATTGAACATGCAAAACTTAATCCAACATCTATTTGCTCAATCAACACTAAAGATGATATGTTTTGAAGATCAATCTCATATAATCCAACAAATTTCACTAGTAGAGCTTTACCCTCAGGTTACACATGCAACGAGTTTTGGCAAGGTAATTCAACATGCATTTCAATTTTAACAACCTAATCATGCTCCTAAAGAAAGATTGATGAAAAATTAACCCAACTACCTCTAGAGCTATACAAAAGTTGACAGTTCTTAAGTGGAGACTACTTCTTAAGCTCTATTCCTCTTCTTGTCTTCAAAGAGCTATCCTTTCCATTGAAATTCTTGATTTTGCAACTTGTTAAAGGTAGGAAAAAATGTTTAAAAAGAGCAAAATATGGTAGAGAGAAGGGAGAGAAAAGGAGGCTCAAGAGAAGAAGTCAGAGAGAGAGAGAGAGAGGGAGGGAGAGAGAGGATCTCCTTAAATGGATTACATACACACATATATACATATATAATATATAAAAAAATAGTGTAACACATGTATGATATATGTGTACCATTCTTCATAGTATTTATCCCCTAAAGTGATGATTAATTGTATTGAGACTTGTGATGATTTGATGGTAGACATGAACTTTGAGTGTATTTCTTATCTAATGTGACATATGTAATAATTGTAATCATGGAAATCATACATGAACTTTATGTCCAAAAGTTGCATACTATTTCAAGTCACACAAGTATAAATGATGACATATTTAAATGAAACACATCACATATGTCATACACTATATAACACATAATTCATGAATTAAAAATTCACTTAACTATGATTGGACACATTAGTCACATTTTCTATATTAATTATTTAATCATGTTATATGTAACATATCTATTTTTTTATTTGTTCTTTACTCGTTCATGTTGAGTGCATCACGATCGAGCACGATTTCCTCGAATAGCTATCCTGCAAGACTTTTAGACTTAAAGAAACATTAACTCATTTATTGGTTCATTATAAACCATAAATTATTTAAAAGAATTAAACTTATATACAAAAATATGTTATGTAAGGTTTTCTGAAAATGGGGCGATACATGAAAGCTTTTGGTGACCAATATTTTCAATGGCTTGATAGATAATTAATAAACCAATGATTTTCGCAGTTAGTTAAAAGTGACCAATTAATAATATAAGTTTTGAAATATTTATTTATATACAATTTTTCTCATAATTAAAAAAAGTATATAAAAATATGTTTAACTTTAAAATTGATAATAAGAATAATTCTAGACATTAAGTAATTAAAGTTAAAACATATAAAAATTAAAATTTGAATGCTTACGTTCTATTTGTTTCTATCTTTTGTTGGATTCTTATTCACTACTTAATAAATAATTTGATAAGTTAATAATTTTTCAAGTTGGATAAAAGTGACCAATTAACTATATAAATTTTGAAATATTTACTTATATACAACACTTGACATTGAAATAACAATATAAATTTTGGTTCTATGAATTCTTACTCACACGTGGAATGGTAATCAAATGATTGATTTGATGTCTTATCACATTACACACACATCTTTATTTTATTAGATTTAGATTGGGTAGAAAATTATATTATTTATTTTGTGTGGTGAAAAAGTAAACCACTTTATTAATTGTTTATCCCCTTCTAATGAGTTGTTTTGTTGATGAATAATTTGTTGGTTGGTGTTAAGACGCTTGAAGCTGGAAAATGGACCATATTGAGTCTATTTATGAACGTTACTTTTACAAAAACTGCAACACACTTAATATTTACTGAAATAGTATATATGCTAAATTAATTAATTTCTCCAAAGTGAGTGATATATATATATATATATATATATATATATAAAGCAGGATATTCTGCCAAAAATAACTGTAATAAATTATCTACCTATTAAATAATTACTATTTTAAGAAACCTATTAATTGCTTTCATATTGTATTTATTGTAAGAAATTCAATATAAATAAATACAAATAAACATATTTATTGTATTTTAAGAAATTCAATACAAATAAAAATAAATAAACCTATTTATTGTATTTTAAAAAATTCAATACAAATAAATAAATATTTAATTTAAGAAATCAGTTATGATACTCAATTTAATATTTATTGTATAGAAATTTCAAATAAAAAAATAAATAGATAAATAAGATGAAATAAGAGATTATATATTTATTATCTCTCATCTTATTTTTAAGTACTTATTTTAAATGGTAAATTACAAAAAAACAACTCCACCTATCGACTTTTTTCAATTTGTAACCTAATCTTTTTTTTTTTTTTTAGATTGCCACCCACCTAGTCTTTCTGTGGTTTTGTCGATTGCAACTTTTCCGGCGAAATGGAGATTAATTTGTTCACTTTGCAACCTAAACTTTGTTTTTTTTTTTTTTTATCTAATTGCAACCTGAACTTTGTGTTTTTATCAGATTGCAACCAAGAATGAAAATTTCGATTCCGGTGAAAACATAGGTAACTTAAATTCACGGAAATATCGTGAAAATATCGATATCAATGGAAATATGGGTACATATATTTATTGTTATTTTTCCTATATTTACCAATATATTCCGATATTTTCTCGGTATTTATTGATATTCCATCGATTTTTTTACCGATGTTACATATATTTCACCAATTTTGACCAATATTTCCTTGATATTTATTTTATGAATATCGATCACACTTATATAACATAAATGTCACACTCATATATATAACATAAAGGTGTGAAGCGAAAAAAAATCATGATTTGCGATTGGACAAAAAATTAAAGTTTGGGTTGCAAAGTGAAAAAATTAATTCATTTGCCGGAAAAATGACCGGAAATTTTGCAATCGGTAAAATCATAGAAAGACTGGGTGGCAATCTTAAAAAAAAAAGCAGATTAGGTTGCAATTTTAAAAAAGTCGATAGTTGGGGTTGTTTTTTGTAATTTACCCTATTTTAAATCAATTTTAAATATATAATATATAAAATCAATAATTATTTAATGATCTTAAATTTAATATTCATATAAAATTTATCAAACTGAAATATGGAAATGTATGTGTGTGGGCTTCAATGATTTTTCATTTTTAAACATTTTTATGATATATAATATTAATTCATTTTTCCTTTCTTTTGTCTTTAATTTAATTTTCAATTTGTTCATGTAAAATCAAATTTTGTTGATGTGTTAGGCATAAATCAGGATCTTCTATTTTAAAATGTATTTCATCTGATGTTTCAATATATCTCACACACCACGTGTAAAAAGATGACATCACTAATTTACACTTGTCATCTAATGAAAATAAAGAAACATAAGATGAAATACAGTTTTAAATAGAGGATCCAATTCCGTTAGGCATATTTACAATCATGCATATTTCGACATCATGTGTCATTATTTTGACCTATTCAAAATTCACAAAAAATTTGCCACTTAACTATATTTGAAAACAAGACCTTAATTTTAGAGAAACTATAGATATCTTCATTAAAAGGTGAATTGCAGGAAATGTTGATATGGTGGTAAAATTTTGTATTTTCAAACACTACAAGAAAATACTCATTTTTCTTGTTGGTCAAAAGTTTAGGAGGGAAAATGACAAATTTGTAATTTCTTCCATTGATTTTGTTATTATATATATATATAGATATAGATATAGATATAGATTTGGGGTGTGCTTAAAAAATGATGGTGTGTGGATAGTCCAACACATTAAATAAAGATGATCCGGGGTACTTGGTGTCGGATTCCGACGAGTCTCGGACGGATCTGGGGTACTTGTTGGGAGCTTCTGAAGACGAGCTCGGGATTCCTCCTCCCGTTCGATGGTGGTGGAGGGCGACTCGAGAGAGGGAGAGAGAAGGGGGCGGGGACGGGGGGAGAGACAAAGAGAGGGAGAAAGAGGAGGGGGCGGGGAGAGAGACGGGAAGGTACGTGAGAGAGTTTTTATGTTATTAGCTTTTCTTTTCTGTTTTTTTTTTCCATTTTTTTTTATCATAAAGGTAGAATTGAGATATGTTGGGGTGTTATTTGGAAATTTATAAGTTATTGTCTTTTAATTGGGGTGTATTTAGTAATTGGGGTGTGTTTAAAAAATGATGGGGTGAAGATAGTCCCACCCTATTGTTTTTGCAAAACTATTTATGAGAAAGTTTTTGTGATAATAATTTAGCAACAACATGGTGACGTACATTTATTTGTAATAATTATTGAGATTCTTGCGACAATATTTTATTCTCGTAAATACTCATATTTCTTGTAGTGAAAATTGGAAAATCTAAATTAAATTTAAATTAGAATTAGGAGAGAGAAGATGGGAGTGGAAAAGAAACCATTAAAAATCAAAGTTTTACATATTGGGATTAACTTTACTTTTACAAAAATCAAAGTTAGGATTTCGAAAATATTCATATCCAGTGTTGTATAAGTGATAACCACATCTAGGTTTATTGAGGAACGCGAAACTAGGGGTCATAAATTCAAGTTTAAATACAAAATGTATATAAGTGGTGACCACCTATTTAGTTGAATACGAACCTCAAGTACTAGCATCATTTATTTTGAATGTTCATATATGTGTAGTGTATATTGATTTGTAGTTATTATAATTATACATCTCAACACGTGCAAGTTTTGACTGCATCTAAATTTATCTTGTAATCACGTCAATAATTTGGAGGCGATTTGCAAACTTTTGGCTCTTTCTCCAATCCATTTAGGTCTACTTCTTGTTGGAGATAGGACATCTAAACTATAAAATATGAAAGGTTTTAGATTCAGCATTAAATCTTATGTAAAATAATATTACATGAAATGTTATGTATAAAATGAAGTTTAAATGTATCAATAAAAGGAGTTAATCCATTCAATATGACCAATATCGATCCTACATAAAATCCTAACAAGTTCTGTTTTATGTGAATTCTTATATTAGTTTCAACTAGTACTTTTTGCTGCTGTAAATATAATTATATGGTATTAACATGTCCTATATGTGTGTCTATATATATATAATACATGTCCTATATATATATATATATATATATGATACTTTTTAATGTATTTGTATTACTTTGTAAAAGACTTATTATCTTTTGAGAGAGAATAGTTATTAATTGTTATTATTCTCATTCTACTAATACTGAGTTTTGCGTAAAATCGTCTCACTACTCTCATTGTATGACATGAAGGCTAAGAAGATGTATCAAACACATGAAGCTATGTAAAACATGCGAGGAAGAAGAGCACATGGGATGGCCTAGAGAATCTGTAAGGTTTGCTTATACCCGACCCAACCCAGTTCGGGTCATATATCCTTTAATACAAAAGTATTGATATACGAAAACGTATTACCTAATACATATAAAAGTATTGCACATTTTCTTATAATCTGATCAAACTCAAAATTCGTCATAGGATATCAAAGTATTACCTAATATATACATAATACATACAAAAGTATCGTATAATTTCTCATGTCTAACCTTTTTACGTATCCCAAGGCTTTTCCTATCTTTTAAATACAACTAGAATATTTAATTTGGTGGGTAAGTCTCCTATGTGCTAATTATATATCGATGGATTTAGATTCGTCCAACTGAGTGACTAGTCTGATTCATAACTACCCTCTATAAAGATGTTATTTAATATGTTCGAAAGTATTACACTTTTATTTAAAAGGGAAATCATCAATTTTAGTCCTCTAAGTATGGCACTTTCCAATTTCGTCCATCAAGTATCGCGAATCCAATTTCAGTGCAGTAACTCCACTTTTTGTCCAATTTAAGTCCAATTTTCACCGGATTTTCACCAGAGCCGACGTAGCACCGGGAAATTACTTACGTTGCTAGAAACCCTAAGCCCCACATTTCTCCCACCAAAATAATTGCCATGTCAGCCGCCACATAAGCAAATGCATAAAAAAATTCAAAAAAAAATGTGCACTAGTAAAAGTTAATTAAAAAATCCTCAAATTAACTTAAGTATTAATCGATGGAATACATAAAAATTGGAATAAAAAAACAATGATATTTTCATACCAAAATTGAAACAGGATTTCATGAATGAAAAAAATAACCAAATTCCTCCATGAACCCTAGAAGATAGAAACAAGATTTCTTCCATTGGTGAACACACAACCAAGAAAAAATGTCAAAGTCATGTTTGTATGGGTCTCCTCCGTTGATCCGTCTCTGTAATTGTGGCAAGGAAGCTTCCCTCAAGACGTCGAAAACGCCTGACAACCCAGGTAGAAGGTTTTTCAGCTGTGAGGATTGGCAGGTAACACCATGTGCGATGTTTTGCAATGAAATCTTGTGTTTCTGTTTATGTTTGATTTCCTGTGTTTTGAACTGCATATTCACTTGGTGTGATGTTCTCCAATGATATGTGTTTATGATTTGAAATTGTGTGAGGACCAATTTATCTTTCTCCTGTTATGACAACTTTTTTTTTTTGCCTTTGTGTGTACCTTCAGTGTGTTTGATTGCCTCTGCTATTTTTATATGTATCACCAACTCTTATTTCAGTTTCTTTATTGTTGGTTGTAGGATCCGTTTATGGGTTGTAATTATTTTCGATGGGTTGATCCACCGGTGAATGCAAACACAGTCGAACTCACAACCAAATTGAGAAAGAAAAATGTGAAGTTGGTAGATGAGATGAAAGTGATAGGGTTGAAGAATCAAAAGTTGAAGTGGCTGTTGATCATATCATGGTTGTTGTTTGTAATTGTTTACTTGTTTTCTTGAGCAAGTTGTTAGAGTTTCCATATGTATTATTTTGAGATTGATGGCACTTGAAGCTACTTAAATTTTAGATATGAATTTTGCATGTATTTAAAGTATGAGTTGATTGTATACTTGAGAGATATTTGCAATGGCTTCAAATGACACTTCAAATATGTTCAAAATGTTCTGTTTTGGTATTTGGTTGAGTCAAGATTTGAAATTGGCAGAATTGATGCATAATGCATAATGCAAATTCTTAATGTTCAAATTGGCAGAATTGAAAATGGTAGACTTTGGTTGAGACAAGATTTGAAAGTGGCAAAATATGTTCAAATTACTCTGTTTTGCAACATTCAAATTAGCATAATGTATAGAAATAATGGCTATGCATATTCATAATGGTTACACAAACTGCTAACACAAAATGCAACAATACACAGATTGCAACAATACGCTTTCTTTTGAGACAAAAGTCATGACCACAAGATAAATATGAAAATGAGTCATGATGAAACATATATCCCTCATGGTTACACAAACTGCAAAAAAAAAAAAAAAAAAAAACACACACACACAAGTTTGAAACACAAATTGCAACAGAAAAGAAAACTGAAGCAAACTCAGATTCTTCAAATCATGCAATTTCCATAAAATAACATCCTTCAATACACATTGTTCCAAGACACATCTTTGTTCCAATATTGACAGAAAACTGTAAATTGAGTTTCAATGACCATAATAACCATAAATATATCCAAGTGTTAATCATATACCCAACAAGAACATAGTTTCATAATATTTTTCATCAAAGATATATTAAAATACCCAAAAAAGATCCAATCTTCAAGGTTGTTGCTTCTCTTTGCCCTTTCCTTTCCCTCTCACATTCTGCCTGTTCCCACCATACTTCATGACATTTGATTGACTGATCAGGCTTAACAAATTGACAATTTTCTTGGCATCTGCAGACTGAGGCACTCTAATATTGACACTTGAGCTTTTGACATTGCTTGAGTTGTTCATACATTGTCTTGGCAGGCTCAATAGGCCCTCCAACTTGTTCTTTGAGGGACTTTGTAACAACAGCCTACACATGAAACACATATAAATGGTTAATCCTTTTTTGATCATACTAATGAATTAAGGAAACACAAATTATTAGCCACTCACAGATCTTGTTTTCATACACCATGATGGTCTTGCAGGTGTGATCCCATTTCCTTTCTTTTTCTGATATAAAAACAATATGTCAAACACATGAAAAAAAATGTCGGTTATTAGGAATGAATAAGAGAACTAGTACCTTAGATTTCTGTTATTTGTTTTGGGGATGTTCTTCTACCAAAACATCTTCTTGTGTAATAATCTTAACTGGCTCCTAAGTTTGTGGAAGAACCTCTTGAGCATCTTCATCTGCATGCATTCCTTGTGGCTCCTCAGTTTGGGGTTGGAGTTCAGGAGCCAATCCCTTACATCTCCTTCTGTTATGACCTTCAACTCCACCAAGACCACATTGTTGGAAATTGGTGTTTTCTGCCCATTTTGGGTGGAGATTTCGGTGGGCCCATTTCGTGTAAAATGGGATCCGGTTGAAGAGACGAACTCTCTTCCGTGAGAGCTTCGATTACATATGTAGATCACCCAAAATGAGTAACGGGTGAATGAGAAATTGAGGATCAAAGTGGTGACTTTGGATCCTAGGAAAGGGAATTTCAAGGCTAGGAAAGCCTCTTGTCCCACATAGGAAAAATGGAGTGAAATACTCCAATATATATGGACTTTCCCATATGTGGAGGCTAAGATGCTAAGCAAAAAGGCTCTCTCTCGCGCGCGCGTGGGGGGGGGGTGCAAATCATTTCGGAAAAGGCTCGATTCAATTGACTCGTGTGCATGCGCGTCTTGCGTACACGAATGTCGGTCCGGTTGGGGGCGGGCCTGACCCGACTCGTTTTGCAGAACGGTCGAGACTTTTCGTATTCCGTCTCTTTCCCTTCCTTTGTAACGGCCGACGGTTTTGGGCAGTTTCATAACTGCCAAAACCTTTGGGCTCACTTTGTCTCTTCACATGGGCTTTACATGCCTATATATACACATTCCAACAGCACTTCAAAAAACACACGAAATTCGTCCTTCTTTCCGATACATCTCTTCCTCGTTTTTCCTTCATCCTCCCAGCAAGTCGGGCATATACTCAGTTCGCTGTTGCAACTTCGAGTTGCTAGAAGTTGTTGTATCCTGGGAAACAGACGTCGTGCCGGTGAATCTGTTTTAAGGAAACTGTGCGTGCACAGGCCTCGGCTCTCCGTTCCTAAACACTGCCATTTCGCTCATCTCTTCTAACAATCTTAAAACAGATTCGAATTAAGCGAGATGGCTTCCTCATCGAACACTCACGTTCCTCCAGCCTCGTCCAATGCTCCTCTCGGTGTTCCTATTAACCATCTAGACAAACCTGAAAAGTTCAACAGACTAAACTTCAAGAGGTGGCAGCAAAAGATGCTGTTTTATCTCACCACTCTCAATTTGCCGAGGTTCTTAACTGAGAACGCTCCTGCATTGGGTGACGATCCTGATGCACAGGCAGTAAGTACCTTGGATGCTTGGAACCATTCTGATTTCCTGTGTAGGAACTATATCATGAATGGCTTGGCAGATTCATTGTACAATGTTTATAGTTCAATGAAAACGGCCAAAGATCTGTGGGAATCATTGGATAAGAAATACAAGTCGGAGGATGCCGGAGCCAAAAATTTTATTGTTGGCAGGTTCCTCGACTACAAAATGGTGGACACCAAGACTGTCATCAGTCAAGTGCAAGAGCTCCAAGTAATCTTGCATGAGATTCATTCCGAGGGGATGCAATTAAGTGAGACGTTCCAGGTGGCAGCAATCATTGAGAAGTTACCTCCCGGGTGGAAAGACTTCAAGAATTATTTGAAGCATAAGCGAAAGGAAATATACGTTGAGGAGCTAATCGTGCGTCTTCGGATAGAAGAAGACAATCGTGACTCCGAAAGAACGTTATTTGGTCCCGATGGAGCGAAGGCCAACGTTGTTGAACATGGCCGAGGGTCGAATAAGAACAAGAAAGCCGGTTCTAACGGGAAGGGAAACCTAGGCCCGAAGAAGGAGAACTTCAAGAGGAAGTTCAGTGGAAATTGCTTCAATTGTGACAAGCCGGGTCACAAGGCTGCGGATTGTAGAAAGCCGAAAAAGAAGCAAGAGGTAAACAATGTTGAAAAAATTACTAAAAATGTTGACAATATGAATTTGTCTGCAGTGGTTTCTGAGGTGAACTTGGTGAATTCCAATCCTATGGAATGGTGGATTGATACTGGAGCAACTCGTCATGTGTGCTCGAACAAAGAGCTCTTTAATGAGCTTGAGAAAGTTGGAAATGAAGAAAAACTGTTCATGGGGAACTCGGCCACGTCTGATGTGGAAGGGAAAGGAAAGGTGATTTTGAAGATGACGTCTGGAAAGGAGCTGACGCTCAACGATGTGCTGTTCGTGCCGGACGTTCGCAAGAACTTGGTGTCTGGCTCGTTGTTAGTCAAACATGGTTTTCGTGTTGTTTTTGAATCTGATAAAGTTGTAATGACTAAAAATGGAATGTTTGTAGGGAAGGGTTATTTGGTGGATGGGCTTTTTAAGCTCAATGTTATGGTTGTAAAACCGAAAGTTATGAATAAAATGGTTACCCCTTCTACTTATTTGCTTGAATCTCCTTTAATTTGGCATGGTAGATTAGGGCATGTCAATTTTGAAAGCCTGCGCAGGTTGATGAATTTAAAAAGCATACCTACATTCCAAATCGATTCAAAACACAAATGCGAAATATGTGTTGAAGCGAAATTAACCAGGTCATCTTTCCAAAGTATTGAAAGAAATAGTGAACCACTAAGTCTGATTCATACTGACTTGTGTGATTTGAGAACAGTTCAAACACGTGGTGGAAATTAATATTTCATCACGTTTATAGATGATTGCACCAAGTTTTGTGTAATATACCTTCTAAAAGGTAAAGATGAAGCCATAGAGAAGTTTAAACTCTTTAAAAATGAGGCTGAAAATCAGTTGGATCGAAAGATCAAAGCGTTACGCAGTGATAGAGGTGGTGAATATGAGTCACCATTTGTCGATTTTTGTGCTCAGCATGGAATAAGGCATGAAACTACAGCACCCTATTCACCTCAACAAAATGGGGTTGCGGAACGTAAGAATCGAACTTTAAAGGAAATGATGAATGCTCTGCTTTTAAGTTCGGGCTTACCTGCAAACATGTGGGGGGAGGCTGTGCTTTCAGCTAACTACCTCTTGAATAAGGTACCCCGCAAAAAGTTAGACAAAAGCCCGTACGAGTTGTGGCATGGTCGGATGCCATCGTACAAATATTTAAGAGTGTGGGGGTGTCTTGCTAAAGTAGTCATTCCTCTACCTAAGAAAGTGAAAATTGGGCCGAAAACTGTTGACTGTGTATTTATTGGTTATGCACAAAACAGTAGCGCATATCGATTTCTTGTGTATGAGTCTCAGATTCCTGATATTCACAAGAACACAATTATTGAGTCTCGAAATGCCTCATTCTTTGAAAATGTGTTTCCGTTTAAGACTCAAGTGGAAGTTGGCTCTTCTAGTAAGGTCGTGGAAACGGAAGGAAATGTGGTAAAAGAGAGCGAGAATGAGGTGGTTGAGTTCGAACCACGACGGAGCAAACGACCGAGGATTGAGAAGTCATTTGGAAATGATTTTCTCACGTTTGTGCTCGAAAGTGAGCCTCAGAGTTATTCGGAGGCTGTGAATTCCTCCGAAGGTCCTCTTTGGAAAGAGGCCATCCAAAGTGAAATTGATTCCATTCTGCAGAATCACACTTGGGAGCTAGTGGATCTTCCTCCTGGAAGCAAACCATTAGGGTACAAGTGGATTTTTAAAAGGAAGATGAAATCAGATGGATCAATAGATAAGTACAAAGCAAGACTTGTAATAAAGGGTTTTAGGCAAAAAGAAGGTCTTGATTACTTTGATACTTATTCTCCTGTTACTAGGATAACGTCCATCAGAATGGTTTTGGCTATAGCTGCTCTAAGGGGGCTAGAAGTTCATCAAATGGACGTCAAAACTGCATTCTTGAATGGAGATTTAGTAGAAGAAATCTACATGGAACAACCCGAGGGGTTCATTGCTCCCGGGCAGGAAAACAAAGTTTGTAAGCTAGTAAAATCCTTGTATGGTTTGAAGCAAGCGCCGTTGCAGTGGCATGAAAAGTTTGACAATGCCATGTTGAGTAGTGGGTTCAAGATCAATGAATGCGATAAGTGTGTCTATGTAAAGGACACCGAAGCTGGCTATGTGATGTTGTGTCTTTACGTAGATGATATGCTTATTGTGGGTAGCAACGAATTAATGATCAAATCCACTAAAGACATGTTAAACTCAAAGTTTGACATGAAGGATATGGGTCTTGCCGATGTAATTCTTGGAATTAAAATTCTTAGGACACAAGAAGGGCTTGTGTTAAGCCAATCTCATTATATTGACAAAATACTTGAGAAATTTGGCAAGGAAGACACGTCTGTGGCTAGGACTCCGATAGATCCTAGTCAGCACTTGTCTAAAAATCGAGGAGATGGGATATCTCAACTTGATTACTCTAGAATCATCGGTAGTCTAATGTATTTGATGAGTTGTACAAGACCAGATCTTGCGTATGCCGTTAGTAGACTTAGTAGGTATACGAGCAATCCAGGAAATGATCACTGGAGAGCGGTTGTGAGAGTACTCAGGTATCTGAGGTACACACGAGATTTTGGTTTACACTATGGAAAATATCCAGCTGTTATTGAAGGCTATAGTGATGCTAACTGGATTTCTGACATGAAAGACTCCAAGTCCACCAGTGGATATGTGTTTACGCTAGGTGGTGGAGCTGTGTCGTGGAAGTCTTCTAAACAAACTGTCATTGCGAGGTCCACTATGGAGTCTGAGTTTATAGCTCTTGACAAATGTGGCGAAGAAGCTGAGTGGCTTAGACATTTTCTAGAAAACATTCCAATGTGGCCAAAACCTGTGCCCGCAATTTGCATTTATTGCGATAGCCAATCGGCAATTGGACGAGCACAAAGCCACATGTATAATGGTAAGTCTAGACATATACGTCGAAGACATAATACCATTAGGCAGCTTCTCTCTACAGGTGTTATCTCCTTAGACTACATAAAGTCAAAGGACAATTTGGCTGATCCTCTAACAAAAGGGTTGAGTAGAGAGGTAGTTGCAAAATCGTCTGAGGGAATGGGCTTGAAGCCTTATGGAAGAGAGGTTGACACAAAGGAAACCCAACCTAGTTGACTGGAGATCCCAAGATCTAGGTTCAAAGGGACAACCTAATTGTTGAAACCTCGAAAATCACTGTGGAGGGTTATTTCCCAAAGAGTCCATTCCTAGAACATCACAGTGATACCCGTAGGGAACTAAGGTTAAGCATGGAGCTTTTAATGATTCTTATGAACGGAGTAATACGGGGTACTCATAAATAAAAAAGAATCACCTATGTGAGAAAGAAGTGGGGCCGCTTCAAAGGGAATTGTGATAGGCTCAATTCCTAAAATTCTCGCAGAACCAGGAAGATGTTCAGGGCCAAAACGGACATACCCATGAGAACTGAGTAGTGTCAGGAAAAACTCTGAGTGTTGCACATTGTCGTTTGCACTATACGGGAAGTCAGTTCAAGGACTCCATGTCTACTGATTGCCTAGTGAACTAAGTGTGTCTCACAAGGGAAGGTTCAAAGGGTTATACCTACCTCTCCTATGCAGAGTTCGACTGTTGACTTGCTTTAAATCCTTCCTAGAGTCAATTTTCATTCATGTGGGGGACTGTTGGAAATTTGGTGTTTTCTGCCCATTTTGGGTGGAGATTTCGGTGGGCCCATTTCGTGTAAAATGGGATCCGGTTGAAGAGACGAACTCTCTTCCGTGAGAGCTTCGATTACATATGTAGATCACCCAAAATGAGTAACGGGTGAATGAGAAATTGAGGATCAAAGTGGTGACTTTGGATCCTAGGAAAGGGAATTTCAAGGCTAGGAAAGCCTCTTGTCCCACATAGGAAAAATGGAGTGAAATACTCCAATATATATGGACTTTCCCATATGTGGAGGCTAAGATGCTAAGCAAAAAGGCTCTCTCTCGCGCGCGCGCGCGGGGGGGGGGTGCAAATCATTTCGGAAAAGGCTCGATTCAATTGACTCGTGTGCATGCGCGTCCTGCGTACACGAATGTCGGTCCGGTTGGGGACGGGCCTGACCCGACTCGTTTTGCAGAACGGTCGAGACTTTTCGTATTCCGTCTCTTTCCCTTCCTTTGTAACGGCCGACGGTTTTGGGCAGTTTCATAACTGCCAAAACCTTTGGGCTCACTTTGTCTCTTCACATGGGCTTTACATGCCTATATATACACATTCCAACAGCACTTCAAAAAACACACGAAATTCGTCCCTCTTTCCGATACATCTCTTCCTCGTTTTTCCTTCATCCTCCCAGCAAGTCGGGCATATACTCAGTTCGCTGTTGCAACTTCGAGTTGCTAGAAGTCGTTGTATCCTTGGAAACAGACGTCGTGCCGGCGAATCTGTTTTAAGGAAACTGTGCGTGCACAGGCCTCGGCTCTCCGTTCCTAAACACTGTCATTTCGCTCATCTCTTCTAACACACATTTCAGTGTGGTTTGATGTCTTTTCATCCTATCTGGATCCACTTTGTTTTTAGCTTTCTGTTTTTTTTTTCTTCATTCTCATCAAGGCCTCTCTTCCTTGATTTCTTTGGTCTTCCAGCTGGTCTAGTGAATGTAAGAGGAACAATAGGCTCTTCCCTAGTCTCCTTCCATTCATTTCTGCCATTGATTGGCAGAATTGATGGAGCATACACCTTCTTGTATGTGTCAACCCTATAACACTTATGAGTGTATAGGTCAACCTCCACTCCCTGATTCATCAAAGCCATCACCATATGGGGGCATGGAATCCCTGTCAAATCCCACTTCCTACATCCACAAGTTCTCTTTTTGAGGTTTACACTGAATTGATAACCATCTGAGCAATTGATTTGATAATGATAATCATCTGTTTTTATTGGAATGCAGTCACTTGCCCTCTCAAAGTTTCTGTCAATAATATTTTGGATTCTAGGACACAAGTATGACTGTCATGATTTCCTAGCCCAATCCCTCTTTTCTTGCAATCTGCTCATCATTAGCTCCATGATTGATTGAAGCATACTAACTACAGGCTTCTCCCTTTGCTCTAGAATCACTGAATTAAAGGATTCACATGCATTATTCAGCAAGATATCACACTTGGGGCTGTCTCTGAAGTAGGCCCTACTCCATTGCTGAGGTGGCTTGTCATCAAACCATGTAACTGCAACTTCACTTAAGCTTCTCATCTCCTCCATCCCCCTCTTATATTCATTCTCAGTTGTTGCCCTTGCACATTTCCATAGTGCATTCTTGTAAGTTTGACCCCTAAATCCAGCATTCTTGAAATTGTTGTGAAGGTGCTTCACACAGAACCTATGCTCAGCTGCAAGGAGGACCTCCATGAATGCTTGAATGAGGCCCTTTTGCTTATCAGAAATGAAACTCCACTCATTCTGTTTTTGTATGCACAAATCTGACTACAATAAGGTAAGGAACCGGCCCCATGTTTCCCCATTTTCCTTCCAAACTACTGCCCATGCAATAGAGTAGATATTGTTATTGGGGTCTATACCAACAACGCATAAAAGAACCCCCCCCCCCATGAGGCCCCTTCAAATGACAACCATCTACCCCCACAACAGGCCTACAACCACTTAAGAACCATGTTTTTAGAGCATTCAAACACAAATAGAACTTGTCAAACCTATTTTCACCATCAGAATCATCTACTCCTACAAATACAGTACTTCCTGGATTTGATCTCTTCACTTCCTCTGCATAATTCCACAACCATGAATATTGTTCTTCTGAATTCCCTTCTAACTGTTCAAGAACCCTTTTTTTACACCTATAAGCCTGTTGTTTTGATACATTAACCCCCAACTCCCGGATGATTGATGATCTAAAGCCCTTCACTTTCCTACTTGGATCACTCACAAACTCCTTCATGTATCTCTTTGCTAACCAAGATGACTTGACATTTTTTAAATTAAACTGTCTACCACAAGCATGCTTCTTTTTGTACACTCTTATCTGAAAAGTCTCTTCATTTTCAACCGTCAAAGCATGCAATCTCCAAGGATAGTCATCTCCTACACACTTAGCATATACCCTATTCCTATCATTTTTGGTGATTTTTTATGGATTTCCTAGTTTTGATGGCATGTGAGTGAATCTACTTCCTCAACTGAATTTGTGTGCTAAAATTTTTCCCTATTTGAAATATTGGATTGAAGCCTTCATTTGTATTAAAGACATGGTTCCTCTGCCTTCCCTCATTTTCAGAATCTATATTACTGTCCAAGTCATCTTCATTCTCTAATATGTCATTTTCTCCTGAATCAGACTTCTCTCAATCTACTCTCTCATCCCCATTGTCCTCATCAAAGTCCTCATCTTTTTCTTTCTTTAAATCCCCTAAACCCTCACTGTTTTTTGCATCTTTCTTACTTACATCCTCACTCTTTTTTGCATCTTGCTTACATATATCCTCACCAGATAAGATCCCATCACATACCTTAAGAAATCCCTCACTTATATCAAATGAATAGTCACTGTCTTGCAATTCATCATCTACCTCAAGCCCTTTCCTACTGTTTTCTCCTGATTCTTTAACACTTCCTTGACCACATTCATTGATATCCCCCACATAAAACTTGATTTCATGAATGCAAAGAAATTCTTCACAGATTTTAACTAACTTAACATCATTCTTCACTAATTGAAAACCCCTAGGACCCAAACTATACACTCCTAAGGCACCATATGCACCACCTTTTTCAGCCACAGTAATAAGACTACGTAGAGATGCATACCTCACATCAAAGTAATCATACACATAGAGGTTACCCCCAAGATAGGTAGGATCCTCACCCAGTTGAATCTTCCCACCAACATATAACTGAAGTATAATATGCTTTCCTTTTGGATCTGAGAAGTGAAATTCACCAAACGAAGTTAAATGCAATACAATGCATATAATATACTAACCACACATTAAAAAAACCTAAAAATAATGGAAAACAGTTAGAAAACCATAAAATAATAAGAAGGAATCTTGACCACATAAAAAGACACAAACCCTTGACTGTATGCTCACATTTTGGGGACCATTTCAATACATATACTTAAAAAATTAGGTGTTGACCTTACCAACCATGATACGGACTAAAAAACATCATAAATTGAGCTTTTTTAACCAATAATGGAGTGCCTCTTCAAAACAAACTTACCATATGTTGGGGGGGGGGGGTAGATGCCATTGATCTAGGGCTCTATGCTTCATCTCCAACTCGAAAATTTCTGAAGAACATAGTCCGAATTCGGGGAGTATGGTCTGATTTATGTGTTTGGGGTTAGGGCTCCTTCGACTTCAGTTTGGGGTTAGGGATTTTGAAGATGTAATTTGAGTTTGGGCTCCTTTGATTCTCCTATCTTGATTATTTTGTTTGGGGTTAAGTTAATTTGATGATTTCTTAATTAACTTTTACTTCTGCACTTCTTTTTTGAATTTTTTTTATGTATTTACTGATGTGGTGGTTGACATGGCAATTATTTTGGTGGGAAAAATTTGGGGCTTAGGGATTTTAGCCACGTAGGCAATTTTTGGGTGCCACGTCAGCTCCGGTGAAAATCCGGCAAAAATTGAACTTAAATTGGACAAAAGGTGAAGTTACTGCACTGAAATTGGATTCACGATACTTGATGGACCGAAATTGGAAAGTGTCATACTTAGAGGACTAAAATTGATGATTTCCCTATTTAAAATGTTACTCAAATTTTGTACCTAGTTTTTGTATAGATGTACTCTAGATATATTATGGATTTTTACTTGAAACATCACTGTATTTGTTGAAAACTATCATGTTGTATGTTTAAACGTGTAACTTTTTATATGATATATTATTAATTTTCATTTTACAAACACTAAAACTTACGTGAGACAGTCTCACTAAAACTTTCGATGAGACAAATCCTCATTATTCATGATCCAAACTAATTCTTTTAAAATTTACATATAAACTTCGAGATAAATGTTGTAATTTGACCTGTCTTACGTAACAACATTCATGAAATGGACTCACTCCATATGTATCAAAAATCATATACTTCTTTTATAGGGATGACAAAATTGACCCGACCCGCGGGTACCCGACCTGACTCGCGGTGTTTGGGGCGGGGCGGACCCGTCCCGTGCATGAAAAAACGGGGCGGGGTGGACCCGACCCGTGCTCGGGGCGGGGCGGGTCTGGGTACCCATAGCGCCCCGCCCCGCCCCGCCTAATACTAATATTAATAATATATATATTGTGATAATTAAATTTATATATATATATATATATTAATCTTAATTAATGTATATATTATAATAATTAAGTGTATATCTATATATATATAAGTAATTGAAGATCACATTTTAATTAATTAAGTAAAGATTAAAATGGTAACATTACATGTAAAATAATGTTTTTAATTTGTTTTTGAGTGTGTAAAATAGTAAAATTAAATACCACTTCAAATTATTCATATTAAAATTGCAATTTGTTATTTATTTATTTTTAATTTTTTTATAAAAACGGGGCGGGGCAACAATTTCCGACCCGTGGTGGGTCACGGGGCGGTGGGTAGTAGGCGCGGGGCGGGCCTGGGTAGTTAACTACCCGCCCCGACCTGTCCTATTGCCATCCCTATTCTTATACTAGAGCATATTATTTACACGTACATAACTTGTCACGCCCCATTTTTGTATATTGAAATATAACTTTTATATATATATATATAGCGGAAGCATAACTTATAAACAGGGCGTCCAGCCAAAAGAATAGGTCATTGGAAAACAGATGATAAACCAACTTCTGAAATGATAATTCTCGTATCTAGAAGAGTTCAACATGAACAGCGGAAAAGTAGGTTTGGTTCAAACGTGAAAGAATCCTTAATACAGAGTACCAAAATAAGGTTCTGGAAAAGCCGACAAAGAAAATATACATAACTATACATGCAAAAGTGTCAGGCAATTCAGCTCGTCCCTCCTTCATCCAGAGTTTTCTGTAAAATAAAAGAATATAAGGGGTGAGTGCCAAAAGTACACTCAGTGGGTCGACCTGTACTTTGAAAGGGGATATGTTTTATCATAAACTTATCATATACATATACATAGTACACATTGCTGACTCCCGAGTAGTCACTTGCAAACCGTCTTGGATAGACATTCGAAGAAAATCTATCCGGGCCCCAAGCCGACCCTATGGGTTTTTACACCCTTCATGTTTGGTTTCCGAAGAATACCCTCTGTGCTGGGTTTCTGAAGAATACCCTACTTGGCATGAAAGCGCATGCGCAGTTACATTTCACATAATGGTTCTCACATAACACATAGTACACGTTAATCACGTTCACATAGGTTCATATAGATCATGACAAACACAAACAAATAAATCAAACCTCTTGCCATGTAACGGTTTCTAAAGAAAACTCCTCTTGTACGGGAATTATCCTGACTTTTCTTCATTTAAAACCAATTGCATTTGTATTCCTTGAAAATATTACTCTTTGAACATATATAATTTACTCGAAAATCAATCATAAAATAATAATGATCAACTTGAAATCAACTTCACTTGATTACTGAATTTAAAGTCACATAATACAATAAATTTCATGTAATAAATTGTACAATTAGAAGCACATTTATTTTATTGGATTTTACCCCACCTTGGTTATCAAAAGTTCTGTCGAAGTTCGTTGCTCCCTTTCTTACTCTTGTCCCTCGTCTGTATATCCTACAAAACGTAATAACTTGACTTAGCGTCTAATTTAACTATAGATGCACTACAAGAAAATCGCTGAAAGACAACGCACATTTCCTAGAAAAAAGCGTTGTCGTATCCACCGTTGTAAAAGATAGGCACTGAAAGACAACGCACTCTTTCTAGGATACGACAACGCTTTTTAAGCGTTGCACTAAGTGTTGTCTTTAAGGTTTCCACAACATATTATGCAACGCTTTTTTAGCGTTGTCTTTTGTAGCGTTTTTGTGCAACGCTTTTTTCTTTGTTGTCTTCTTCGAATTACACAACCCTTTTGCAACGCTTTTAAGCGTTGTACCTTCTCTATAATTTTGTTTTCTTTTTATTTTATATATTCTATATCCTATAATAATAAATAATCAATAATTGTATAAACAAAATATGAATTAAAATAACATATTCCAACATAAATCAATGTCAAACATATATTTACAAATCCTCCCAACAATACATTTATCTAAACTTAAAAAATTGTACTTTTCGAAAAACATCAATAAAAACATATTAACAAATGTTAGCTAGATTAAATCATTTCAATAACAATAAAACCTTTACAAAAACATCACAACCTTCACAAGAAAACAACATCATGACCTTCACAGATACTCCTTGTTTTCCTAGAAGCTGTCAAATGTATGAAAAAAAGTTAGCATGAAAACTCATATCGTTTTAAATTTGTACATAGATTAACAACCAAAAAAAAAAAAAAAAAATCTAGCAATGTATAAGCTAACCCTCATCTTCTTCTACCCTTTCATGTGATGTTGAATGCATTCAGCCCATTAAACACACACTTCATCAATATCAGCTCTAGTACACTTAAGATGCGCAAAGTTTGCCCATTAACCCAATAATCGAATAACATCTCAAATAGATAATAACATTTATTGAATTTTGAAAAACCAAACACCAAGATCAAAATGATAATTGAAGTACCTGATACTCTGATAGGTCACCAACAGGAGCAATACTTGAAGCCTAATTAGAGTGCCATGTCATCGAATTTCCTCACAAGTTACATGGCTACTTTCAGAAAAAGAAAGGGTGAAGAACTCTATTTATGCATATAGAGTATAATATTTGCAAAGATACTAATTAGAATTCTAAGATTCAAATTTCCTAAGATTGCATTCGAAATAAATCTAGAGGATATTTAAAACTCCATAATAAGAATTGAGGATCGAAAAGACTCATGTCTACTCGCATATGCATACCTTTTCTTCATATTTTTAGTGGGGAACACAAAGTTGTATTATTAAGCATTTTTAACATTTAAAATGCAGGTTTTCTCCAAGTGGGGAAGATTTTCTGCAGAAAGTAATTGCGTTGATAAGTGCAGTCAATTTTTTACAGCTCCTTATATGTGCACTTGTTAATAAATACAATTATGTCAGACAAATGCAGAATCAATTCTTTATTATCAAATAGCAGCTTTGTAACGAGGACAAGAATACGTACCCTTACTTCTCAATTAGCTGCTTTTAATATTGTAATAAAATTGCATAGTGCAACTTTCAATCGCTTACCATTTTACAGCTTTTGTATTTGGCCTGTATCATCCAACCATTGAATTTAGTCATTTCATCCAACATGTATTATTAAACTAATAAAGGTTAGGTATATTCACAAGCTAATACTTAAAAATTAAAATTTCAAAGTTTGGAATCTAGACAATATTAAAAATCAATGTCAAACTGGACCTATATAATTCTACCAAATAATTATATAAACACAAAATAAACATACATTACTAATATACTAGTTATATCCAAAAAAAGGCATGGGGTGTAGCTCAACATCACATATTCATTTCATGTGAGATTTTCACCTTACTGACAAACAACTTGCTACAAGAACAAAAGGAAAAACTCAAGACTGAAGAAGCACACTAAAATTAAAACATGAAATCGAAAGCAGAATCGAGTTTAGCCTTATTAAGTCCACAAAACCACGAAGGTTTTTGTTATTCATCAACCTGGCATGGATGATTCACTGAGAAAACCACTCTGTACAAGTCCAAGAAAACACTTGCTATATACAGCTAACAGCAAGCCATTACAAAAGCAACTTATATAATAATGAACCATCTATATTACCTCCTCCTTTATGGACTTGAAGAAGAAGCTTCCTGCCTTGATTCTCTTAAGTAACCGAGAAGCCTTTCAGCCTGACATAAAAGAACACATACCACTCATAAGAACATGAAGAATTTTCCAGCTTTTAATTCAAAGACTTAAAAATAACACGAGCAATATAGTAGATCATCAAAATCAATAAATGTATCCTTCAACAGTTCTGGATCCTTCAAATTATGCAGGAGGATAGCTAAAGCACTAGGACTGCTGCTTACCCAATTATGGATAACAATCGGCCATCAATTAAGATCAAGCTGCTAATAAATTTATGCAGCAAGATTAGAACAAAGAAACCAGAATTATGAGCTACATTTTAGAGACCTAAATATCATCAATATAATTGCGCAGCTAGTAGGATCAACTATGTCCCTAGTTTTCGCAATCATCCTCAAACGATCATAGCCAATGAGTGCTGACAAATAATAACTCTATTGAAAGATTAGAAATTCAGCATCATACCACTCATATTTCGGTTGATTCGCTTTTATAAGTTCTTCATCACGGAAGCTATTCCAAGTCTTTATAACAGCATAACACACAACCATGAGTGCAGCGAGGTAGCGGCGGCGTGGGTCAGTGACGGAGGCGGGGATGGGAGAATCCTAGAGTGCAGTCGCGAATGAGAGGAGGCGGGTATGAGAGGGAAGCGGTGGCCTAGCGGCGGCGGTGAGCCAGCAGCGGCGACGACAGCGGCGGAGGGGCGGAGCAGCGTGGGTTGGGTGAGGAGAAGAGATATCTAGGGCTTTGAATTGGGATTTAATTTCCACACTATGTAGATGTAATTTGTGACTTAGATAGATTCCCCAAAAAAATGCGCTGAAAGACAACGCACCTCGAAAGCATTGCGGAAAGCGTTGTCTATAGGAGCAAAAAATGCGCTGAAAGACAACGCCCCTCCAAAGCGTTGCAAAAAGCGTTGTCTATCAGAGCAAAAAATGCGCTGAAAGACAACGCCCCTCCAAAGCGTTGCAAACAAGCGTTGTCTATCAGCGCAAAAGTGCGCTGAAAGACAACTCCTTATCAAAAGCGTTGTCTTTCTGCGAAATTGCATTGTCTTTTAGCGCAATTCAACACAGAAAGACAACGCTTTTTGTAAAAACGGTTGTAAATTTCAGAAAGACAACATAAAGCGTTGTCTTACTGTGTTGTCTTCTGCATTTTTCTTGTAGTGATGCGCGGAATAATCAGTAGAGTAAACCCTCGAAAAGAAAGATAATCGATGATCCTAGGGTTAGGGTTTGTTTGAATCCAGAACGGTCGTTTGTCATATTTTTCGTATCATTTTGGGGGTGTCATTCTAACCTTTCTTCACATAAAATATAAGGGTTTGGGGTCATAAAATAATATTCAATATAGGGTTCAAGAATATAATTTGGGGGTCAATTTGCTATATGTAAATTCTGGGGTCAAACTGCACTTGAAACTAATTTAAGGGGATGAGTTTAAATCAATAGAATCTGTAGGGACTAAAATGCAAATAAGCAGAAGATAAAGGGCTGATAAATAATTAACCAAAATAGGAATTTGCAAAACAGTCCCTGAATTTAATCTAATTTTCACAAATCAGCCCCCACCCCCAAAACCCCTGCACGCCGCCGATTCACCCCCTGCACACCGCCGCCGCCACTTGCTGCCGTCCGCCGACAGCAGTACTCACACACCCGACTCTACAAGGCGCCGCCGCACACGGTGGTGCCTCCCCCTTTCTTTCCCAGCAATATACACACAAATATACAACACACACATCCCAACCAACACACACACGCACAGCACGCAGCGCCACCGCCGGTGGCGCTACTTCACACACCTTCGCATGGCGGGGCCGCTCACGGTGGTGCCCACATACACACACAGCATGATTCACGCACACAATTGACAAGGACTAGCATTTGGATCAAAAATAAAGAACAACCTTTGCCAATATATTGGGTCTGGTTTATGTTTGGGCTAACATTGAAAATACCTTTAGATCACAACATAAATTTTGGGCTTATTTCTTAAGAGAAGAAAGAAAGAAAAAAAATACCTATCAACATATGCATATCTATATATATATATATATATATATATTTGACTTTGGGTGTTATATCCTCCCCTCCTAATAAGAAATTTCGTCCTCGAAATTTTGAAACGTACCAAGGTATGGTAAACTCAGGTATTTTGTGAGGATCTCTTCTTCATTTTCCAAAGTTGCTTCGTTGGCGTTGTGTTGACTCCATTGCACTTTTACTAGAACCACGTTTCTGTTTCTAAGTTTATGAACCCTTCTATCTAGTATTGCGACAGGAGTCTCTTCGTACGACAAGTCTTTTTCGAGTCCGATGCTTTCTTGGTGAATAACATGACTCGGATCAAATACATATTTTCGTAGTATAGACACGTGAAATACGTTGTGGATGCCAGCGAAGTCAGGTGGCAGGGCTAATCGGTATGCTACTTCGCCGACTCATTCCAATATCTCATATGGTCCGATGTACCTTGGTTTTAATTTACCCCTCCTCCCTAATTAGTAAACTCCTTTAGTGGGTGATACCTTCAGAAAAACTTTATAGCCCACTTCAAACTTTCGTTCTCTCCTTCTTTTATCCGCTTAGGACTTCTGTCGATCTTGAGCCACTTTGATCCTTTCTCGGACCCACCTTATCACCTCTATCGTCTGCTCTACCAACTCTGTTCCCAATACTTTCTTCTCACCCACTTCATCCCAATAAAGGGGTGAACAACACCTTTTAGCATACAATGCTGTATAAGGTGCCATTCCTATGGTGGAATGATAGTTGTTGTTGTAGGCAAATTCCACCAAAAATAGATGTTCTTCCCAACTCCCGTGAAAATCTAGCGCATAGGCCCTCAGCATATCCTCCAGAGTTTGTATTGTCTTTTGGTTTGCCCATCTGTCTGTGGATGAAAAGTCGTGCTGAAGGCTAGTTTGGTTCCTAATTCCTTTTGTAAGTTATGCCAGAAACGAGACGTAAATCGAGGATCTCTATTAGAAACAATAGAAACCGACACTCCATGGAGTCGGACTATTTCCTTTAAGTAGATTCGTGCCAGCTTATCTATCTCTAGAGTCATCCTAATTGGTAGAAAGTGAGCAGATTTCGTTAGTCTATCTACAATTACCCAAACCGCTTGGTTCCCCTGTGTAGTTCTGGGTAATCCCACTACAAAATCCATGGTGATATGCTCCACTTCCATTCTGGTATTTCCAAAGGCACTAGCATTCCTCCAGGTCGTTAGTGTTCCGCTTTCACTTGTTGGCAGACCAGACATCTCTTAACAAATTGTCCAATGCTACTCTTCATGTTCCGCCACCAAAAAGTCTTTTTCAAATCTTGATACATCTTCGTACCTCCAGGATGAGCCAAGTACGGGGTTGCGTGTGCCTCTTTCAAAATTCTATTTCTCAGTTCTTCGTCCTTTGGCACACAGAGTCTCCTCTTAAATGTAAGAGCTCCATTGGCGGAATTCGTAAATCCCTCCACTTTTCCTTTCTCCAGACGTTCCATTATCCGTTGTAGGAACCTGTCATTTTTCTGAGCTTCTGCGATCTGTCCTCGTAGAGCGGGTAGTACCGTCAAAGCTGCAACCCTAGCTTTGATGTTGTTTGATGGCACGACTATCTCTAGATTTAACTTAGCCATTTCTCTTGTTAGCAAATCTTGATTGGTAAGTGGACAAGTTACTTCTCCAGTCCTCTTCCGGCTAAGCGCATTAGCAACGACGTTCGCCTTTCCTGGATGGTAAAGAATGGTGCAATCATAATCCTTTACCAATTCCAGCCATCTTCGTTGCCTCATATTGAGCTCTTTCTGTTCGAAGAAGTATTTCAAGCTCTTGTGATCGGTGTAGATCTCGCATTTTCCTCCATATAAATAGTGTCGCCAAATCTTGAGGGCGTACACTACAGCGGCTAGTTCCAAGTCATGAGTTGGATAATTTTGCTCATGAGTCCTTAGATGTCTTGACGCATAGGCTATCACTTTTCCTTCCTGCATCAAGACACATCCCAAACCTTGCTTAGATCCATTGCTATAAACTACGAATCCCTTCGTTCTATCTGGAACTGTTAGTACAGGTGCCGCAGTTAATCGTCTCTTCAATTCTTGAAAGCTCTCTTCACACCGATCCGTCCATTGAAATTTCGTCTCCTTTCGAGTTAAATGAATCATGGGTAGAACAATCTTAGAGAATCCTTCGATGAACCTTCGATAATATCCTACCAACCCCAGGAAGCTTCGCACGTCGTTTACGTTAGATGACGCCTTCCAATTGCCGACGGCTTCTACTTTGGCTGGGTCCACCTCTATTCCTTGTGCAAAAACGATATGCCCAAGGAATGATACCTTGTCTAACCAGAATTCACATTTCTTGAATTTCGTGTATAACTTTTCCTTTCGTAGGATTTCCAACGCAATCCGTAGATGTTCTTCATGGTGCAATCTATCGGAATATATCAGAATATCATCGATAAATACTATCACAAATCGATCAAGGTATGGGTGGAAGACACGATTCATCATATCTATGAAAACTGCTGGTGCATTGCTTAATCCGAAAGGCATCACTACGAACTCGTAGTGGCCGTATCTTGTTCGGAAAACTGTCTTGGATATGTCCTCCTTCTTAACTTTCACCTGGTGATACCCGGATCTTAAATCAATCTTGGAAAACACACTTGCGCCCCTTATTTGGTCAAACAGATCCTCAATCCGGGGTAAATGATACTTATTCTTGATGGTCCTTTTGTTTAATTCACGGTAATTTATACACATCCGGAAGGTTCCGTCTTTTTTCTTTACAAATAGCACAGGAGCTCCCCATGGAGACATACTGGGACGAATAAAACCTTTCTCCAATAGCTCCTGTAACTGCACCTTTAGTTCTTGCAATTCTTTCGGTGCCATTCTGTACGGAGCTTTAGACACTAGTACGGATCCAGACACTAATTCTATTCCGAATTCCACCTCTCTATCTGGTGGTGGACCGGGTAGTTCTTCAGGGAACACGTCCTTGAATTCATTCACTATCGGAACTCTTTCAATCGGATCTATCTCTTGCTTGAGATCCACCAAGTTGACTAACATCGCTTCGCAATCTCCTCCCCTGAGTAATTTTACCGCTTATAAGACTATAATTACTTTGAGATTCAACCCAACTCGAGTTCCGAAGAAAGTAAACCCTTCACCCTCAGGCAGTCTAAAGAGAATCTTTCGCTCGTAGCACTTGATTACCGCATGATTGCTCTTTAGCCAATCCATCCCTAGGATTACGTCAAAATCCTTCATTTCCAATACATGCAGGTCAACATAGAGGGTTTTATTTCCAAGGGTTATGTCTAGGTTCCGACACGCCCGCTAGGTTCTAACTGTCTTTCCTAAAAGTATACTAACCTCTAGGATTCTAGCATCTATTGTATTGCTATCCAACCCCAACAATTCATAAAATTTGACAGAGATAAAAGAATGGGTCGCCCCAGTATCGAATAAGACAAGTGCAGGCAAATTACAAACGGATAACATACCTACCATTGTCTCCGGGTCCTCCGTAGCTTCACTAAGGGTAAGGGCAAATGCTCGAGCTCTTCCCATGTTGAGTCATTGTTTAAAACCTTGCGCCGTTGCTGGAAACTTCGGACATTTCATCACGCTATGGCCCGGTTCTTTATATCGGAAGCAATTCTGTGTCCTAAAGAGGCATGGTCCAAAATGCCGCTTCCCACACTTAGGGCATAGGGGTTTAGGTTTAGTATCCTGAGCGTTGAAGCCACCACTACTCATTGGTCGCTTCCCTTGGTTAAAATTTCGGCTTTGGTTCGGTCCCGGGTTAACCCACTTCCTCTTCCCTAACTTCTCATTTGTTCTTTTCGGAATCACCACATCTGATCGCATATGAGAACTTATCTCCAAGGCTCTTCTTACCATCTCTTCGTATGTGATCTCTCCTTGCCCTGCTAGGATAGCACCAACTTCTGGGCACAATCCCCTACAGAAACGTCTGGCTTTTTTTGGAGTCCGTATCCACCAGATGGGTGGTATACCTACTTAACTAGTTAAACTTTCTCTCGTATTCGCCCACTGTCAGAAATCCCTGTCTAAGGTGTAGAAATTCTATTTCTTTTGTGTCCCGATAGGACTAAGGCAGATAATTCTGCATGAAGATCTCCTTGAACTCTGACCAAGTCATTTCGTTCTTCCTCTCCAAGGTCAAAGTCCGACTATAGGATTCCCACCAGAAGCTTGTTTCTTCCGTGAACTGAAAGATGGCACATGAGATTCTTTGTGCGTCAGTGCAAGTCATGTGAGCGAATAATCGATCAAGGGCTCTCAGCCATTCCTCAGCTTCAGATGGTTCTCCTCTTCCATTGAATACCGGTGGGTTAAATCGTCGGAAAAACTCGATTACTTTATTCACGTCCTCCCTGGGTTCCAAAGGTGCGGTTGTTGTGTTTTCGTTGCCTAATCGTTCTGCTAAACCCCGTAAAACGGTGATTAAACTCTCCATGGGCTCCACAGGTGGCGGCCCTGACGTAGATTGACTCAGCGTATGCTGTCGTGGCTCCAATCCTTCAGGTATAGGTTGTTCCGATGTCGAGTTATCAGCTATCTGTTCTGCCGATTGTGGGTTCTTTCGTGGTCTACCTCTCCGCATGCTTCTGATTAGAAAAGACCAAATCCTATAACTCTCGCGAAGATAGAAGAAAAAAAGATTTTTATAACATAAGCAACCATTTCACCGAGAAGGTTAGTCATCATATATATACACATATAGTCATCATACAAAATTTTCTAGTGGGCATACTAGGCGATCGGGTGCGAGCGGTCCTCCTCGTATATACATATCAAAAATGGTCGAACCGCGCCTGCACCCTACAAAATATTATATACATATACCCATTCTATAACTACGATGTACGAATATGATTATATATCCACATACACATAATATACACAAAACAACAATCTTCTAAAAACAGCAAGTATGCTAGGTCCTACTCGCTAAACCATCTCCTTACGCCATGGCCGTCAGTCGGGACGGGGGTCCCTGATACCCCGGTGGTGCAACCTCGAGGCCCCTCTCCTCCATACGCTCGTCAGGTCAGGATCCTCCTCAGAATCCTCCTCACCCTCTCCTCCGTCCGAATCCCTACTGGACGGATCAAACGGCACCCTCTCTGGTGGAGGTGGTTGCTTATGCCTCATCCAGAGGTCCATCAGCTGCTGGGCCATCCTCCCGAAGTCCATACTCGGAGTGCCGTTCACTCCCGAGTGTACAATTTCATCTCTAAACACCAAACGGGCCCTCGTAGCCCACTGTCCTGAGCAAAAAGCCGACCAAAAGAATCTATCACAACACATCATACACTACAAGAAATTCTCTCATAGACTACACCCCTTAAGACATGTGTTTTATCAAAAAACCCTTGTCGTAGCTTAAATTGGCGTTGTCGTAGATAAAACCGTTGTCGTAGAGTGCAAAAATGCTTTCATAGACAAGGGTTTTTCGTTGGCGTTGTCGTAGAGGCGAAGTCGTAGGGTAAAATTGAGCCCTAAGACAACGGTGGTGACTTGAGGTTGTCGTAGATGCGTAGTCTTAGGTTAAAATTGAGCCCAAAGACAACGCTTACGATATGAGGTTGTCGTAAAAACGTAGTTATTGTGCCCTAAGACAACGCTTATGATACGAGGTTGTCGTAGAAACGTAGTCATTGTACCCTAAGACAACGATAACATTTTAGAGTTGTCGTAATATCATAATAGCGTTGTTGTAGATTAAGTTAAATTAAATTTATTTTATTACACATGTAAAAATCTAAAAGTTACTAGGGCTAAATAATGAAATAAAATCCCCAAATTGAAATTGAAAACCCTAAATCCCTCCCTCCTCCCCACGCCTCCGCCGTCGACATCGTTGCTGCCGCAGCGCCACCTCCAGCCCTCACCGCCACCAGTGTCCCTCGCCGCCGCTGCCAAGCTGATTCAGTCAAGAAGTCGACCTCGACGTGCCCGTCGGTTCTTAGCCTCTGCCAAGACCTCGCAGTGCCGCCTCCAGCCCTCGTCGCCGCTGCCTCCTCCCCCACCCCTCCTCAGCCGTCATTGTTGCCGCCAGTGTCCCTTGCCGTCGCTGCCAAGCCGATTCAGTTAATAAGTCGACCTTGCAGCTCCCAATTGAATAGGCCCGCACCAATCATATCCATCATCTAAACCCCCACAAATATCACGTTTGTGAGATCAAAGTGAAGAACCGCAAAATTGAGTGAGAAATGGATGTTGCGCGGCCAAATCGGAGCGACGTTCACTTGAGCGGTGAGGAGGAGGCGAAGGCCGCCGCCGCCACTCGAGACTACTTCGACGGGGTGGCACCGAAGCGGCACTCTAAACCTCAGCGCAGCGAGTACTCTACTGCTTACGCCGATGCTCTCTCCTCCGACGATCAACCTAATCCTGAATTTTCCCAGTTCCAACAAATCGAGAAGGACACTCAGGTTCGTTATGGATTATGATTTAGGGTTTCTATTCAATGATCTTCAATTTCATTCCAATTTTAGAGTGTGAGATGGTACTAGGATATTAGTGTTTTGCTCCCACCATAATGCTACAATATTTGCATTTGGAGATCCTGATATTTTTTTAATATTCATGCAAAAACTTCACGATTATGATGCTGTATTCCAGTTAAGATTGTTTATTGTATATTAGGTTTATATATCGTACACGGATTATTAATCGATTTCTTACACCATTATGGTTATAGATAATTAGATCTTAAAATTTGAAGATGAAATTTTATATTGCATTGCAGAAACTGGTTTATAGTGGAAGCAAACCCACCGAGGAGTTCACAGAAACAGAGTATTACAGGGATCTCAGTGAGATTGACAAGCAGCATCACACGGTACCTAACATCTCTTCTCTTTTCTCTTTACAGAATTGAATGTATAATCAGTGGAAATTACCTGCTTTACCACTTTCTAATGGTATGTTACATGAGCATTTCATTTGAAAAATAAAGCAAACTTTAGGTTTTAATGAATCACAATTAGTGATGAATGGTGGATTGTAGGATCTGTATTTAACAGCCTAATACAAGAATAATTATAATTGCCCACCATCCACCTCTCCTGAACATGAGGAAACTTCGAATCAGTGTTTCTTTAATCGGACTGATTACTAAGCCAGTCTTGCTTATGATTAGTGTTTCAACCAGCTGTATTCCTGTCTTTTTGGCATAATCGGTCCGTTTTCTTTAACATTGCTTCAGATATTTTACAGTTGATTCTTTAAATTTGATTTGAATTGGTGTTGAGGTAGACGGGAACAGGGTTCATAAAAGTGGATAGTAGAAACGAGACGGATGTAATATATCAAATTTAGAGTTTCCAGATTCTTGAATGGGATGGCATCTCTCAATTGAATAGTCAATTCAAGAATACATCAGAACTTCCAAAACCCAGGATTTCCAAGTTAGGATTTCTCCCATCATGCTTAAGCCCTTTCTTAACATTCCCTTACAGTATTTGATTATGCAATGGTGTTTATGTTAAGAATAGATTTGCCAGCTATCCTTCTGGTTATTTAAGTGGAAGCTCCTATGAACGACATTTACATTGCTACAAGGTGTGATTTGAATGTTTCCTTAGCTTATCCACGTACCCCTGCCTTATTGAAGATCAGTTCTGAAAGGGATAATGTGAACCATCTGAAACAAGAAATTGAGCAACTTTCTCAAAAGTTATCACAAGCTCAAACTTTGTTGGAGGAAAAAGACACACTGCTGTGTCAGTTAAGGAGGTGATCTTGATTCTTAATTGCCCTTGTTATCTCAGTGAAAGGATCATATGTCCTTATGTATACTAACTAATTGCAGTTCTTTTTGTGTATTCCAGTGGTGCTCAAGCAGCTAGCATTTCAGCTAGTATGTCCTCTGAAACTCATGTTAATTCTGCATCACAAATGGAAGAAAGAGAAAAATCTCTGACTGTGGACAGTCCGCAAGTTGTGAAATCTTGGGCTTCTGAAACTACTGTTCATGATAAAGCTGATGAAATTAGGAGCGGTGGTACTCATCAACATTGTGGACATGACTCTGTTGCAGGTAAGTTTCTGAATTTTCTAGTTTTTTTACGCATTCAAAGCAAGTTAAAGAGCAAAAAATGCATTTTATAGTAGAAGTACGATAATTTTCAGGGAGATTGATAGTTTTCTACTTTTCGCCCCTTGTTTGCTACAATGAATACAATCGGGGCTGGAGGGGTTTCTTTCCTACCAATCTTACTCCTCTTCTCTAACCAAAACATTAAGCTTTCCTTTTAACTATCTGATTAGACTTAGCTTCTTGTCTATTCACTTTGCATTTTGCATGGCTTGTTGCTTGTACTATAATGTGTATGCTTGTCAAATCATTAAGCACTGCTTTTGAACCTGAGCCTAAAATATGTCATAATCTTTTGTGTAGTATTCCAAGATTTAATGTGAATGTTTCTTCTACTTCTTCACTCTCATTGGCCTATCTTTCATTTACTAATTTCATGTTAATTTGAAGGATATGGACCTATGATTCAGCAGCACCAACATCAAGAAATGCAACCATCTATTGTGGAGTTGAAATCATGTCTCTTGAGTGGGACTGCAAATCTGATCGTTTGGTATGTTGCTGAGTGTTATTATTAGACTTGTTTATATTTAGTGATGTCCTTGTTTAGAATTAATCTTGAGTTGTTGAGTCATACTTTGGTGCTTTATTTGATAGAAAATTTCTTATATGTTATTTTTGAACGCTATTAGAAAGATATTCATTCAATCTATATATAATGCATATTTGTGTTTTGACAGTTCACTAAGGAGACATACACTAAAGCGGAGATTAATGAAGTGCGCAAGGAATGGGCGGAACGTGTTCAAGAGCATATATATGAATATTAGGTAATACGTAATGAAAATTGTGACTGGTTTTAATAAGTGTTATGTGAAATATGAGATCCTATATTTTGTTTATGATGTGTCCATAGAATCACTTCATTCTCGAATAATCAAGATTTATGACATACTAGATTATTGATTTGATAATGAGGATTGTTCATAATGATGGTTTTGCCCTTGCACTTCATTCTGATGATTTGTTTTGTTTTAAATGATTCTATTTTGTGACTACATTGTTGGTTTTTCGTGAATATGATGTGCATATTACGGTGGAGGCAAAATCATTGTAGGATTTCATTCGTTGGTGATCTCCGGTGATTCTTGGAGATCATATTTGTGGTCATGGCTTCTTGATGGTTCTCTTGATATTTTTTGGATGGTTCGTCATGTTTTTAGATGATTCTTGTTACTTTTGGATGGTTATTGATGTTTTTGGATGGTTCTTGATGTGAAGAGTTCTTGATATTTTTGGATGCACGAAGTATTGTAGTTTTTGGATGTTTTTGATGTTTATTGTATATAATTTGGTGAATTTTAATTTTTGTATATAATTTACAATATCAACCAATTTAATATATAATAATTGTAAAATGCAAAAGTAAAAGACATCACTAAAAAGACAACGGTTTTGACTGCATTAAACCGTTGTCGTATCTACGACAATGGTTAAAAAACCGTTGTCGTTGAATCAAAGACTACAGTAAGACGACGGTTTTTAACCGTTGTCGTAAATATCTACGACAACGGTTAAAAACCGTTGTCGTTGAATCAAAGACTTCAGTAAGATAACAGTTTTTAACCGATGTTGTAGATATCTACGACAATGGTTAAAAACCGTTGTCTATGAGCGCATAAATTATAATTGTTAAGCTACGACAACGGTTTTTAACCACTGTCACGCTGTTGTCGTAGAGGTCAACGACAACGGTTAAAAACCGTTGTCTATGAGCGAAATTTTTCAGCCCCCTATGACAACACCACCTACGACAAGGGTTTTTTTTTGGCTACGACAAGGGTTTTTAACCCTTGTCTATGAGCTTTTTCCTTGTAGTAATATAAAATGATTGAATATATATGTACCAATAAATTCATATAAATTAAAAATCTTGATACAGAATTTTTTGCACCCGTGCGGCGACGCATGAGCTAAAATTTTATAAAATGTAATTATAATATTTTTATTTGAGATTTAAAAAAAAGTATATACAAATGTAATATAATAAAATTAAGTGATTTATATGTTGTATATTTTAAATATTTAATTGCTAGAGATTATCATTAGATACGGTAATAAAATAAGATATAGTAATTTTAAACTTAGTTTATTAGTTTGAAAACTTAATAATATATAATTAAAAGTAACGATGATTTTACAAAGTCAATAAAACTTATCATATAAAAAATTGAAACACTTCTTTCTATTCAACATTTCTCGTGATGTTTCTTTCATCAACCTTTTTGGCACATATTAAGAACGACAATATCAATTAAAAAAAAAAAAACTCACCAAATATCCATGGAGCATATATGATAAAGAAAATGAGGTGTGGTCAAGTTGGCATACATGAAGTCAAATTTTGAAGGATTCTCGTACTTTTTATTTCTTAAAAACAATTTTCAGTTTCTTCTTCAAAACCTTGTTTTCCTAACGCGTTCACAATGTCACACTTTTAGTAGACAGTGTATGGGGTAGACATTATTTTGTCAAAAGGTCAAACCTTAAAATAATTTAAATTTATTTATCATTAGGACAATTAATCATTATAATGAACAAAACAAAATAGTTCTTAAAATATGGAAAAAAAAAAAAAACAAATTTAACCTCTACATGTCATTTTCATATTCAAATTGTTTCAATTTTGTTAATAGATCAAATTCTTGGTTATCCAAAACAGTAACACGGTATTAGACAATAATATATCTTGATCATCTTCAACTTAAAAAAATTAAGATACTTTGTTCACATTATTCACAACCATTTCTTTTTGGAAACCACTTTACAAAAAAACTTACTTTCAATCAAGTTTTAATTAAAGGAATTTCATACAATTTTATCTTAATCATGTATAAGCATGAACATTATTTTTATTATTACAACAAAACTTAAATACCCCTGGGGCACGGATCCTGACCCGCCTGACCAGACCCGGTCTGGGTTAATGGATCTGTATAAATATTTTTTTGAATTTTTTGTTTCCTCTTCCTTTTTGTTCTTTTCTCTTGTGCTTTTTTTTTTCTTCTTTCTTATTCTTCTTCTCGTTCGATTTTTCTTCTCTCTTATCATTCTATCCTGCTTTCTTCTCGTTCGATTCTTGTTCCAACACTACATTGCATATTTTCGGGTTTTTTTTATAGATTTTGTTTTAGTTTCTATAATCGATGATTTTAGGGTTATAGTTGTTTGTGATGTTCTATGTTTTATGTTTGTCCTGTTGCATGATGTGTAGATCTGTGTTTCGAGGGTTTCTATTTTTTCAGTTTTTGCTGTTGGAATGTGTTTATTTTACTGTTGTAGTTTTGTTTATATGTTTTTCACTTTGTGTATCTGGTTATGTTAGCATAATGAAGATGAGGAATGTTGTTGGTATGAAGAGGAAATCGATTTTGCTAGATGATTCATTTCGTAAGAAAAGAAGTAAGGAAGAGATCTTGGGTACTCTAAAAAAAAGGTCTTGAAGGGAAGAAGAAAACTGCAGATTCCTGATCAAAAAGAAAAGAAGAAGATAATCAGAATGATGAGGTTTTTGCTGATAGGTAAGATCTGATATGTTTTTGCATGAGATGTGTGACTTTTATTGAGGTGTTGTATGTATAGTCTTTAGGTGTTATATATAAACACTTAAGGTGGTATATGAATGTATGTAGTTGTTACAAATGTATTTGATGCTTTAACTTATATGGTTTTGAAATTCTAATCTGTGTTGTTGTTATTTTATATCTTTTTGAAGTTAAAAATAATTGGTTGTTCCTGGAAAGAAATCTAGGAAGGCTCCTCCGGCGACTATTACAAGGTTTTGTAGTTTGATTAGTTTTTATATGGTTTTACGGTTTATATGTTTCTTTTTGTTATTGAGGTGTTATATATATAGTTTTTAGGTGTTATATGTAAACACTCAAGGTGTTAGATGAATGTATATAGTTGTTATAAATGTATTTGATGCTTTAAATTATATGATTTTGTACCTTATAGATTCTTAAGGTATCACATTAATAGTTTTGGGGTATTCTGTGTATCCACTTAATGTATCATATGATTACTTTAGATGTGTCACATGCATATATTCATAGCACTTTAGGATATCAGATTAAGACTCTTAAGGTATTATAAGTTTTAGCTTAAGGTATCATATGTCTTACCTTAAAAGATATTATATGTTATTTTAGTTATATGTTGTAAACGTTATTTGTTCTTATGTGTTCTTATGCAAAAGGGAAATGATGTTGTTTTCTTATGAAACCTTATTGTACTCTTAATTTGAAGGGTTTCCCTTTTTTTTTATGTTGTTTATGTTGACTTTGATGTTTAGATAGTTAAGATATCGCATAAATATGCTTGAGGTATTACATGTATTCACTTAAGGTGTCATATTTTTTATTATTATTTTTTTATATCATGTTGTGATATTTTCATGTTTTTTTCTCTTTTCAGATCGCTGTAGGATGATCCTCAAAACCTGAATATTTTGCAACAATTATGTTGTTAAAGAAGAATGAAGAAATTTGTGCTACAAATAGTAAAGACAAAACAAGAAGTAACAAAAAAAGCTATGAAGTTGAAGAAGAAAAAAATGTTCATTCAAAAGTTATATAGGTCATGGATGAAAAGAGATTTGAAGAAATGTATTTTAATACTTGAACAATTGTTTTTTTGTTTTAGTTTTGGGGATTCGAATTGTAAACTATATTTTTGTTTCAGTCTTTGGGGAATTGATTAAAAGAAAATTTTAAGTTGATGTTTTGAGATATTTAGTTGACCAATGTAATCAAATCATGTATTAAAATTTATAGTATAATGTATACATATTCACCTTTAAGGTATTACATAAATACCTTTTAGGTTTTTCATACTTACATTTTAATGGTTTGCATACATAAGGTATTACATATTATATTTAAGGTTTTTGTTATAGGTAATACATGAATTTATTAATTGAATGAAATTATAACTAATATTAAAATGTATTATGCATACACATTTACAAAGTGTATAACACCTATAAAGATAATCAGAAACACATTTGTAATATTTTCATAATCACTTGAAGAAACTTTATCAAAAATTTCATAATACCTTTACAAAGTGTATAGAGTCCCTAGCCTAACTTACCACAAAATTATAATACCTAAACAATTTTACCATTCTATATAAATTTATACTTTTCTACCACAAAATATAAGGTTTGATACAAAACTACCACAATTTCTGCAAAAACTTTTCTTGTCAGCCACTTTTTCAACACCTTTGACCAAATATTTTATTATTTGAATTGATTAAATTTAAATTTAAATTCACACCCACAAAATTAAAATCACACCAACCCATATTAATACTACACTCACTCACTTTTGCCTCACCCCATAGCTCGTTCAACCTCTTCTTCCAAACCTAATTTTTTTTGCTCAAGTTTTTCGGTGGATTCTCGATAGATTGCTTTATCTCAATTTTTGCTAAGGTGGTCGGCTATTCTCGGTTACTTGGCTAGGGCTGAAAGTTCTCCCCAATTTTCTCTAAAGTTTTTCGGCTAGTTCATCAAACAATGGGTGACGAGGTTAGCTTCAAAATTTAGTTTCAAAATTTAACTTATTATGGTTTTTGTTGAATAGATTGATAGTTATTCGAACAAGATTACTCGTAAAATATACTATGATATTGTTTGGGTTGAAGGAGCCTTGAATTTTGGGTTAGCAGTGTAATAGATTTAGGGTATGCCGTGTAATTTTGGGTTAGCCATGTAATGATATTGTTATACCGAGTCACACGATTTAGGGTTAGCCGAGTCACTAGATTTAGGGGTAGCCGTGACACCAAATTAGAGTTAACTGAGTTACCAAATTAGGGTTAGCCGTGTAACAAAATTAGGGTTAGCCGAGTAACTGGTATAGGGTTAGCCGAGTTAGCCGTGGTCCAAAATTAGGGTTAGGCGAGTTAGCCGAGTAAAAAAATTAGGTTTAGCCGAGTAACTTGTTTAGGGTTAGCGAGTCACTCCATTTAGGGTTAGCCGAGTCATTGGTTAAGGTTAGCCGAGTCACTGGTTTTGGTTAGCCGATTCAACTATTTTGGGTTACCGAATTTATATTAGTCGAGTCATCCGATTTAGGGTGTAACACCCGTTTTCAAGAAAACCTGCATTGCATATTTCACAAAATTTCTTTTACCTTTTAATTGAAAATGATTTGAAGTGAAAGAGTCTTATGTTATTTAAAGTTATGATTTACGTATTATGTTGTGCTCGATGATTTTTACGTATTTTATGATCTAATATTTCTTTCGAGATTTTAAGGTGTTTTTACAGGATTGCTTACGGAGGAAATCGAGCTTGATCTCAACTCACTCGACAAACATGGATGAAAGTAAAAAAAGATAAGATATAGATGAGTTTAAATGAGGATAAATAATACTAGGGTTTTATGCTAAACTTATTCGTTTATGTCGTGAATGCTTTTATTTTATGAAATTTAATCATGATCTTTATATGTGATTCCAGGTGATAAAATAATTTACGTGGAATGTATATATATATCAAAATATTTTCTTATACACAAGTAAATTATATGAATTATAACACCTCAATTAAATAGATATAGTTTAAATTATACATAGGTGTATACATGAGTGGATCCATGATATTTTTTTATGATATTTATAC
Organism: Scutellaria baicalensis; assembly: GCA_005771605.1. NCBI lineage: Eukaryota > Viridiplantae > Streptophyta > Magnoliopsida > Lamiales > Lamiaceae > Scutellaria > Scutellaria baicalensis. Next base: position 26,421,509 of record CM016724.1, read on the forward strand.
CCTCAACCTTAGCCCATGTATAATTCTTTAAACTATTTTGACCCAAGTGTAAGCCAAGCACTCTTCTCTCAGCCCAATACCCTTAATCCTTGATGAACCAATTCTTGAAAGCACATTTGTGGATCATCTAGTTTAGCTGAGTCATCCTTTTGCTTTATAGTAGCCCCGATACGTGTCACTTTTTGTCTCAATTGGCAACTATATAAAGAGGAGATCACCTCCATTTTCCCCATTTCTTTCTTCTTCTTCTTCTTCTCAACAAGTCAGATATTGCAGGAGATACACTAAGGGTAATTTTAATGCTTTCCCTAAATTATGTTGTTCGTTTCTTCCGTTGAAATGCCGCAGCATCTCTCCGATACCCTTTTATCCACTTAAGTTTTTTCCCCATTATCAAATTAGTAATCTACTCCTCTAAAATAGATACAAGTTTACAGTTTTGCAATTTTGTATATACGAACTTGTATACATGTGTGTGGCTACCTTCTTTCTTTCCCCAAACTCTCTCTCCCCCTCTCTCTCTCACACTCTCTGCCCTGGTTCGCCGCCGCCGTAGCTGCAAGGATTGGGCACTGTCGAAATGGCACCATGATTGTATGTGTGTGTGTGGGCAGCGCCGCTGAGCCGGCGGCGCTGACTGTGGCTGTGTGTGTGTGTGTGTATTTGAATTGTGTGTGGGTGTGTTAATGTGTGTTCGATGTTGATGTGGGTTGGAAGAGGATGGGGAATTGGGGGCATGGGTAGTTTTTTGTAAATTTAATTCAATTCAAGGGCCTAATTGCAAATTCAACATTTTGCCTTATTTATATTTAAGTATTGGACTTTCTGTATATTGCGGATTGGTCCTTGAGGTTTAAAAGATGTTTGCTGTCAACTTGTAAATTACATATCTAATTGTGTGAATCATATTTCTGTTTGAAATTTTTATATGCTGTAAACCAACATGTTTTCTGCCTTCTGTGAATAGATGAGAAATTTTCATAAATCCTATAAAGTATTATAAATTTTTCATTGAAGGCTGGTTTCTAACTAAAATCGAAGTGGAAAACTAGCTAGATGAAGGATTTTTAATTCTTTGTACAAGCAGTTAAAATGTATGAATTTTCAGTATGTTATCCTAAAAGAAGATATGTGATCATATGAATAATATTGTGATTTTAGGAATTATATATGAATTATTAAAATTGTTACATCTTTATGTGTCATTTTAGGGCTAAAAATTGCTAGTTTAAATATCTAAAGCTTAGGTTATAAGTATATTGGTTTCTTTTATATACTAATCATGTTTAAATGATTTTTATATGATAATATTAGCATCAAAACTTCATATTTGAGGCTAATATATATATTGCATGATGTATGTTTAATGTAAGTGTTTGAATAATGTGTATAGAATCATAATATTTACATTTAGGATGAAGTTTTACCTTAAGTTATTAATGATATGTTTTAGGTTAAATAACCTAATATAAGATACAAAAGATCATGTTATATGACATAAGAAACTAAACGATTAAGTGTGTCGAGTGCAGTCGAGACGAGCGGTGAATCTAGAAGCAATCCTCGGACCGTCAACTTAAAGTGGGTAACTTCTACACTCTACTATGCGTTGATAATTAAATTAGTAAGTTATGTATGAAAATCTACGGCTTGAAGCTCCGTAGCTATAATCGGTAGTTGCTTCACTATTGGGCGACGACCATAAGAGCGAGAGTGCCTGGTCTATGAAAGCAAGGTTTAGTGGGTGAGCAACTCCCACATTTCTTTATGTTATGTATGGTCCAGGGTGAGCGTGCCCGAAGGACATGTAGTATGTGCTTAGTAATTTAATTCCTTCAATATATATTAGAGAGTACACTTATCCCACTGGGATTCCTCTCCGGAGGTGTCTCATGATTCTACTTTTAATATTTTCAGATCCGACATATGATGATGTGGACGTGTAGCAAGCTGGACTGACTTTCCACCACCCTTTAATGTTAAAGTACCAAAACAATACTTACTTTTAAGAATACTGCTATATTTTGATAGGTAAATTATGATAGATGATGGGCCTAAACTTATATTATGGTATATATGTGTGTTTTGTTAAATGGTCTCACACAGGGATAAGTTTGAACATTTAACCTAGAAATGTGGGTGAAACACGAGTTTTATAAATAATTATATTATGTTTAGAAGGAAAAAAAAATGTCTCGTGTTTTCATTTTAGTCTTCCGCTGTAAATTATCTTATTAATTCTTTAATTAGTAAATAAGTAAAGGGTGGCGGCCTGATTCCTAATTAATGTGGTTCGAGGCACCACAGCGTGGTATTAGAGTCGAGGTCTAGGAATTTTTACTTCGGACTCTAGGTCTAATGTCTTCAAACAAGATCTTATGTTCTCAACCGTTATTTGTTTAATCGAGTTAAAGTATTATTAAGATTAAGAATTAAATATGGTATGTGAAGGGAAAGTCAGCAGGCAGCTATCGTTCGGATCATCATCGAGTAAGTACTTTATGTTATATTTTAAAGATATTTAATGAAGAATGATATGTTCAATGAGATTGTCAGATACAATCTTATGAAGATATGAAAAGTATGAAAAGTAGTATGCAATGGTAAATATTGCAATCATTTGAGTGATTCAATTATTTTCTTGTTCTTCCAATGAAACATTCTCATGCAAAACACATGCATTTATTCTTTTCATTGGGTGTTATTTTCTATTCGAGGGTTTTGTTAAAAGAAACCATTTTCTTTATAAAGCAAGTATTATGGCCCCACCTACTAGACAACAGAAAGAGAGACAACATCGTGAGGAAGTACGAGATAATAGGGAACAACCTGTTGAGAATAATGCAACGACCGACATGGCAAGAGAATTCTTTGCTCAACTAGCAGGATTCATGCAACAACAACAGGCACCGACCCAAAATTCTCAAGAACAATAAAACTCGAAACCACATCAGGTCATCGAACAATTTCGACGTTTCCAGCCACCTAGGTTTAAGGGTAGAGAAGGACCAACAGCTACAGAAGAATGGATTGCGGAGCTATAAAGAATCTTTGAGCACATGGAGATATCAGAGATACAAAAAGTCTCATGTGCTAGATTCCAACTTGCAGAGGATGCAGGCCAATGGTGGCAAGCATATGAGCGAACTTTGACACCTGAAGCAAGGAAAACTCTTGAATGGGAAGAGTTTAAAGGGATACTGTTAGATCATTACTTCCCGCAGGCGTTGAGAGATCAGAAGGAGATTGAGTTTATGAATCTCCGACAATGGACTAGCACATTGGCCAAATATGAGCGTAAATTTAACTCACTCTCTAAGTATGCACCTCATCTAGTAGATACTGATGATAGGAAATCATGAAGATTTAAGAGAGGTTTACACCCAGAAGTTGGTGGGATAGTGTCTGGATTAAGACTTCCAAACTTCAGAGATGTGTTTGAGAGGACACGTATTGTATCAATGAGTTTGGGTCTAGAAAATGAGCAAAAACAAATCGTGGGTCAGTTTAAGAGGAAGGCTCCGACACAACCTGGTCCAAGTGGGAATACATTAGCTCGTACTGTTCGACCCTTGATATCAGAAGACCTATGCAAATACCTACCTGCCAGAATTGTGGAAGATCTCATTGGGGAGAATGCATGAAAGATAAGGACATCTGCTTTCGATGTCACAAACCAGGCCATAGGGCTAGTACTTGCACAACTCAAATGGGCACCCAAACTAAGAGTGGAGGAACCTTTGGGCCTCATCCGATAAATCCACAGAATGTGAACCAGAAGGGCAAGGGCAAACTAAATGCTTTGCCAGGAATCCAGTATGCTGAGGAGAAAGAGAAACTAAAAGAAGGGCAGTCAGAAGGAGGTGACGAAGAGAATGAGATAGTAACATGTATGATACTCATTTCAAATATGCCTACTTACGTCTTATTCGATACAAGAGCATCCCATTCTTTTATATCTGATGCATTTAGGAAAGAACTAAAACTAGAATACGTTAAGAATACAAATCTAAAAGTTAGAGTGCCTTCAGGTGAGAGTATCAAGATCAAGAACTTGGCAAAGGACATTAGATTAGACATAGAAGAACACAAGTTCTTAGCCGATCTATATGTGATAGGAATGAAGGGGTTCGATGCCATTTTAGGAATGGATTGGTTGGGTAAAAACCGTGTTATGATCCAATGTAAAGACAGAAAGGTGGATTTAGAAACTCCAAATGGGAAACGATTCACGTTCTTTGGATCAAGAACACAAGGATACATACCAATTATCTCTGCGATGAAGACAATCAACCTAATAAGGAAATGTGGATGTAGAGCATACCTAGTGAACATTACGAAAAAGAAAGATGAGAAGTTGACACCGGCAGATGTGTCAATAGTAAGAGAATTCCATGAGGTATTTCCCGAAGATCTATCGAGAATTCCACCCGATCGATCGGTGGAATTTTCTATTGATCTAGTGCATGGAGCTGCGTTAGTGTCAAAAGCCCCTTATAGAATGGCCCCTAAGGAGCTACAAGAACTTAAAATTCAAATACAAGATTTGATGGATAAGAAGTTCATTCGACCGAGTTCGTCTCCATAGGGAGCACCAGTATTGTTTGTAAAGAAGAAAGATGATTCATTGAGGATGTATATTGATTATCGAGAGCTTAATCGATTGATGATCAAGAATAAGTATCCTCTACCAAGGATTGAAGATTTATTTGATCAACTGAAGAATGCTGGTGTATTTTCAAAGATAGATCTCCGATCTGGATATCACCAATTAAAAGTTAAAGAAAGTGATATTCCAAAAACTGCCTTTAGAACTTGTTACGGACAATATGAGTTTACCGTAATGCCTTTAGGAGTTACCAATGCACCTGCAGTTTTCATGGACATGATGAATCGTGTATTTCATGAATACTTAGACAAGTTTGTCATTGTGTTTATTTATGACATCTTGATCTACTCAAAGGATGCAGAACAACACAAAGGACATCTCAAAACTGTTCTAAAAGTTTTGAAACAAGAGAAGTTGTATGCTAAGTTCAACAAATGTGAATTTTGGTTGAACAAAGTAGCATTTTTGGGACATGTTATCACGTCTAAAGGGATAGAAGTTGATCCCGCCAAGATTGAAGCAGTCTTAAACTGGAGGACCCCATCCGTAGTTTTGTGGGTCTAGCAGGATACTATAGAAGGTTTATCCAAAACTTCTCACGTATCGTGAAACCACTCACACAGCTCACGAAGAAAAGTGAGAAATTTGAATGGTCATCTGAGTGTGAAGCTAGCTTCCAGGAGCTAAAACGAAGGTTGACAATTGCGCTAGTTTTAACAATACCTGATGGATCAGAAGGATTTGAGATATACACTGATGCATCCAAATCAGGGTTAGGATGTGTATTAATGCAACACGGGAAGGTCGTAGCCTATGCATCACGCCAATTGAAAGTTCATGAACAAAACTATCCAACTCACGACTTGGAATTAGCAGCAGTCGTACATGCATTAAAGATCTGGAGACACTATTTGTATGGAGTAAAATGTGCAGTGTACACAGATCATAAAAGTTTAAAGTATTTCTTTACCCAAAAGGAACTTAATATGCGTCAAAGGAGGTGGTTAGAACTCGTGAAAGACTATGATTGTACAATTCATTACCACCCAGGGAAAGCAAATGTTGTAGCAGACGCACCTAGCAAGAAAAAGGGACAGCTAACAGTAATACTCACCCATCAGGAAGAATTGATAGAAGAATTTAGCTAACTAAGGTTGACAATTATTGATTCAGAACAATCAACTGCGGTGTTAGCAGTACTCACAGTCCAACCTACATTAAGGGAACAAATTATCAAACTTCAGCAGAGTGACAAGTTCCTCAATCTAATACAAAATAAAGTCCGAGATCAGAAATTTAAGGACTTTTCAATAGCCTCAGATGGAGCTTTGGAATTCAGAGGAAGAATCTGCATACCAAAAGATGTTGAGTTGAAAGATGAAATAATGAGAGAAGCTCATATGACTCCTTATACTTCACATCCTGGAGATACGAAAATGTACAGAGATCTCAGGAGTAACTTTTGGTGGAGGGGCATGAAACGAACAATTGCACAGTTTGTTAAGAGATGTCTTGCGTGTCAAAGAGTTAAATCGGATCATCAAAGACCATCTGGATTGCTAAACTCGTTAGAGATTCCAGAATGGAAATGAGAGCACGTAACTATGGATTTCATTACAGGACTACCAAGAAGCCCAACTATCATTAACTAATTAGAACCCACTAGCAAATATGATAATTGAGTTAAAATATTTTTTAATGCTAAAGGAAGAAAAATCATCGGATTTTGCCTCCACTAATAGTTTAATTATATTAAAAAAATTAATTTTGATTATATAAATATGATACTATAGTTTAAATTGAATGTCTTAAATTATCTAACAGGAAGTTATATTTCTAGTTAAATCGGTGTAAAAATTTAATGAATTAAAAAATATTTTAATTTTAAAAAACTAATTAGAGATTTGGCCTATCGGCCCGATGGTCCAAGCGGGGTTGGGCTGGGGTCCAATTCCATAGGCCCGACCAAAAGATGGACCAATCCGAACCGACTTTATTGTTTGGCCCGTTGGGTCGGGCTGGGCCGGGCGGCTCGAATTGCCACCTCTAATTATAACTACATGATTTATATATAAATATTTTTTTAAGACATTAAGTACCATATTTTTTAAGATATAAGAATTTCAATAACTTCAATAATTTTCTTTAAAGTTCAATTAAGAATTAGTGAAAATTATAAATAATTTGATTATTCACATTTCAAAAACATCTTATTTGTATTTTATCATAAAATAAAGAAAATTATTTCAATTTCATTTCTTAAGTAGCCAATAATATTTATAGTTTAGGTTACCTTCAAACCAATGGATATAAAAGTTATGTGTTTTACCTATGTGTTAAAAGAAATAAACCACTTTTAATAAATGTAGCATGATTTACTCTACACTATCAAAGTTAACAATTATTTTTCGCACGTGTTAGTAGTACAAATATTGTAAAATTTATGTTTTCCTACAATTTTAATGTTTTGAATTACATTTATACAATTTTCCACCCCGTTTTAGAATTTTAATATTCTTCTTTATATTTTCTTAAATATTTGCAACCTTAATTTAAATATGAATTTATATTTTGGTAAATTTTCGGTGGTATATTCCTCCGGAGATGCTTATTCTTGAGAGAATTTTTATCTTTTTATTTAATTGATAAATTTTTAATTTACTTTTGTTGCATCTTGGTCCTCCAACCAACACCTCATCAGTGGCTGTCACTTCACTGCTATCAGAAAACCCCTCAAATCTCCAATTTTCGCCTCATTCTCATGTTTTGAGTCAAATTCAATTGCACATCTTCTTAATTCCCTTTAGTTTTTAGATAAAATATGACAAAAAAAATACACCAATAGCATCAAATAATCGTCACCATAGTCACCGAAAAACTTCATGGCCGCCACTCAAGATTAACTCGAATTTCCTCAAAATCTTAATTAATATGTAGGAGATCCATGTCAATTTAATTCTCTCTGCAAGCTCAACCAAAGGTACTCTAGCTCAATTATGGTACTTTGAGTATCAAATACTCCCTCCGTCCCTACTAACTTTGCCTACTTTCCATTTTTGTTTGTCTCATCTTATTTTGCCAGCCCAAAAATGGCAAAAAAAACTTTACTCCCTTACCCCTTCATTTCTTTCATTTTACAACTTTTGCACTCAAAAAACACACATTAATTACAAAATTGCCACTCAAAAACATTAAAATAACACATCACATCAAAGTCAACAATTTTTTCTTAGGCTCCGTGCCGGTCAAATGTAGGCAAAGTTAGCCGGGACGGAGGTAGTATAATATTTCTTACAACGGTTTAAAAGTAAGGTTTATATATAACTCATGTCAAACTAAGACCATTTTTGCACTAAGGTAGGATAAATACAAAAGTCATGTCAAACTATAACCATTTTTACACAAAAGTATTAGAACTATGAAACCTTACAATTGCCAACATTTGCGAATGATACTTATAGGCCGATATGGTGGAATATTGTCTTGAATATACTTATTCTTGAGGGTATTTTTGTCTTTTGATTAATTAATTAATTTCTCATTTGTATTTGGTGTTCCCTGATGAATATCACATCACTGCTACCAGAAAACCCTCAAAGCTCCAATTTTCGTCTCAATCCCTATGTTTTGGGTCAAATTCAACTAGACATCATTTCATGAATGGGGAAAATTCAATTTTGGTCCACTTAAGAGGGCACACTGTCCATTTTATGTCCACTATGGAAGCCAATTTCAATTTTAGTCCACTTAGGCGAAAATTCGTCATTATTTAGTCCATTTTTCGCCAGAAAACCACTTTCACCGGTGAGTGTAATTCGACCGCCCCCAAATTTAAAAAAAAGCATATGTGGCACTCTGAATCCCACGTGGACAATCCTTGACCAATCAAAATTATCTGAGTCAACAATATATATATATATTAATTAAAAAAATAAAAAAACAGATTCTTCTCCCACAAGCTCCCCGCCCCCCCCCTCCTGTGCATCTTCTTCGCCTGCCACCACCCTGCGGCGACGAGCTCGTTGCTAGCGACCACCACCACACACGCACGCGCGTGCGCACACACACAGAGCACAGAGATGAAATGAGGATCAAAACCCACAATTCCTTCATCATTTCTTTCTATTATAGAATGAAACACTCCTTAATATGTGAGGATCAAAACCCCTTATTCAATTTCATAAATACATGTGTGAATTTGGAGAACAATAAAATGAGTTTGTGAAGTTCATTTTCGAACGATTTCGGTAAATTGAGCTTAGATTTGAAGAATAAACATGAAATTGATATGAAATTATGTTTGGGCTTTAGGAGAGGATCATTTTGATATATCATTTGGCCATTTCGGTGGGGAATTGAAAGAAATCAATATTTTGAGCTTGAAGTGGTGGCTATGGTGTTTTCCGGCAAAGTAGGCGGCTGTTTTGGGCTGTTTCGACCAGTTTATCTATTATTTTGAAGGATTTCTTGGTAGGATGAGAAAGAAAACATGTTAGAATAAAAGTGGGAGGATTTGAAGGTGATTTTGGCAAATATGACAACTTTCCAGCGGCCAATTCCGGTGGGCGGCAGTGGGGGCTGGGGAAGAAGGACGGGCTGTTTTTTTAATTTTTAATTATTTTTCATTTTTGATTAATTAATATATATATGGTTGACTCAAATAATTCTAATTGGTCGAGGATTGTCCACGTGGGATCCGGCATGCCACATAGGCATTTTTAAAAATTTGGGGGTGATGGAATTACACTCGCCGATGAAAGTGGTTTTCGGGCAAAAAAATTGACTAAATTGTGACGAATTTTTGCCTAAGTTGACTAAAATTGAAATTGGCTTCCATAGTGGAGGTAAAATGGACAGTGCCCTCCTAAGTGGACCAAAATTGAACTGTCCCCTTTCATGAACTTTTTATAAAAATATGACAAAAACCATACCAATACTATCAAATAATCCCAATCATAATCACCGAAAAACTCCATGACTATCCGTTAAGTTGGAAACCAAATTTCCTCCAAATCTAAACCAAATGACTCAATTTCTCTCGTTTAATTTCAAATTGAGGTATTTGTGATTTTTATATATTTTTCAAAATCACAATCTCCACCCTAATACTTTTAAAAGAAAAAATACACTTGAAAATAAATATCTTCAAGAAATTTTCCACCGTTTGCAGCATTTGGTGGTCTATTAGTAATATCATTCGCAAAAGTTGGCGGTAGAATTGTTTTATCAGAGATTGTTTAGATAATTCATAACGTAGGCTCAAGTGTTTAAAATGTGGTACTGTGGATGTAACGAATAAGAAAATAATTAGAAAAAGCTCATCCAACAAAGATTTGATAATCTACCAACTTCTGGCTTTATGTATAATCACTTGTCACATAATATTCAATATATAATTAACAATTTGTTGAACATAATATCCTATCTAACCCATTCATGTGTAAACCCTCCACAATTTATCCTGTCTTTTTTCTCTCCCAACATTAAAATTGCTTTAAAAATAAGTGATATAATTTCCATTTGGTCCTTTAATCATTATCTAAATGTCCTTTTAATTAGTGGTAATTAGATCCCATTTGGTCCTTATTTAATCATTATCTAAAGTCCTTTTTAATTAGTAGACCAAATGAATTATGCGGAAGTCGTAAGACATTCTCACGAATTAGTGAGATGGGACAGATAATTAGTTCAAATATTAGAAATCATGTAATACTTTTATTTTTACTCTTTATATCAATAAAATAAAGAAAATTTTCATGTTACAACTTACAAGTTGCACAAAGAGATGCAAGTCTACAAGAAATCCATCAAATTATTCACCCCGCAAACCCTAAAAATTGTCATTATTGAAGATGAAAAATACAAACAAAGTTTTAATTATTTGTAAATTAATTAATTAATCCTTCATTTCTTGGGTGCGAACTTGGACTTTATCTTGTCAACCTCGTCAGTCCCAACCTGAAACGCCTTGGTCAGAACGTCATCCGGAACCGGCGGCGTAGCCGCAAACAGGGTGGCGGCAATGGACTGTGTCCCTGGGAGCTGGCTGTTGAAGGCGGCGATGACGGCAGCGGCGGACTTGCCGTTGTTCTTCTGGAAGTGGACGAGGCCTTTGGGGAAGACGAAGACGTCGCCTTTCTTGATGGACTTGGAGATGAGGACATTGGCGGTGGTGATGAAGCCGACGTCGAGTTCTCCGTCGAGGACGAAGACCGTCTCGGTGGCGCGTGGGTGAGTGTGAGGCGGGTTGAGGCCCCCAGCCGCGTAGTCGATACGGGCCAGGGAAACACCGAGGGTGTTCAGGCCTGGAATCTTCTGGACGTTGGCGCCGGTGACGGCGGAGCCGGTGGTGGTGTTGGTGGGGCCCGCTTTAGCTAAGCCGTCGAAGAAGAAGTCCTCCGCCGTTACGTTGGACTTGCATGGATACCCGTTTACCTTAACCGCTGTTTGAAGTTAACGGAATATTAGTAATGCTTGGTTACTAGTAAATATTCTAAAAAGTATTATTATGAATTTAAATAATAATGATAATTTTGGTTATTAGTTTAAGCAACATGACATAAAAAGTACAAGTACAATATATCTAATGAAATCATGACAACATTTTGTTTTTGGAATAATCATGATAGTTTTGTTAAAAAATGAAATGATATATTCTAGTGATATGGAAATCTAAATTAAATCTAAAGTTAAATGTAAAATAACGTAAACGGAATACTGTGATATTCATTATGTAATTTAGGTTTTATCAACCTTTAACCATTAATTTTACACATTTCAATTCTAATCTTTTTTCTTTTTTTCTTTTTGGAATTCTTATTAGACTTTCCTTTTATTTCAATATTTTCTTATGTCCATTGCTAACGTAAATATTGTAGTTCTAGTTTCTACATAGATAAAAATTGATTTTTTGAGTAAAATCAAATCAAATGTTTCAAAAACAAACAAAACTGAAATGCCTATAATTAAATTATTAATTTGATAAAAAAAGAAAGAATGAAAAATGTGTAAATTAAAGGACCAAAACTTACAATTTTCCAACAAACATATTAAACAATAGACCACTTTATTAATGTCACTATGTGACTGTATTTACAATTACTACATGGGATATTTTGTTAAAATTAGAAAAACGGTATAAAATGTACATGTCAATTAATATGTGAATTAAGGCAAAAGCAATCCAAAATCTACGTTAACCATCCAGACAACTTTAGCCAATTCCCACTATATCTTTTTTCCTTTTTCATTAATTTGTTATTTAATTAGAATATTGGTATAATATGAATTGAGTAAGTTTTATGTGAAATCAAGGATCATTATATATGAGACATGTCAATCCATAACTCATACTCCCTCCGTCCCACCTTATTTTGTCTACTTTCCACTTTTGCTTGTCCCAACTTATTTTGCCTACCTTCCTAATTAAAGTGAAAAAAGCATCAACTTACACATCCAATCAACAGTCAACTGTATTTTCTTAGGAACCGTGCCGGTCAAAATAGGCAAAATAAGAGGGGACGGAGGGAGTACTTCACAATTCATATATAAATTTGTGGAAATGAGTTTTTGGTTAGTGGATAAAAACGATCCATTTCTCATAAATTACTATATATCATTGAGGCCGTCTTACACAAGTTTTTGTGATATGAATCGAAAAGTACTAGCTAATGAAAATAATATAAACTGTTTTCATGTTTCAATGAGATAGGATGACACAAAATAATATAAATGAAAATACTCAATTTTGTTTTTATTATGATATGATAATAATTAATTAGGATAATATATGGTTGTCTGTTAAAAACTCAATTATCCATAATTATATCTTATCTGATTGGTTCGTGGAACCAAAGGGGCAAGAATCCTAAAAAAAATCTTTAATTTTGGTTGAAAATGAATTAAGTATTAAGTTATATTAAAGTTTTTTTTCCTTATAATAAGTGACTACAAACTGATAGTATTCCAAGAAAATATGAAGAACCTACGTTTTTTAAAAAAAAAATCTAATTTTCATGACAAATAGTCTTTATATTGCCCTAGCTCGATCCTTGAACTCTAATTTACTAATCAATATTTAGTCATTTTTTGTTAGTTATACCCATCTTTATTTGTGGGTTAAAGACATAATTTGATTTAGATGATATGAGCTGATATAAACCGATTCAATTGATATATACGAAATATGGTCTGATTATGTATTCTGATAATTCTAATAAAAATTGCAAAATTACAACTTGACTGATCAAAAATATGAAAGTTAATTATGCTATAAATGAACATTTTCAATCACAAATGATAAAACAATAAAATGCTCTATAGCCCCACCCCCAATTAGAGTGTAGTTGATGTGAGAGCAACTTGCACACTAGCTATTTGTATAGTTGTGCTTACATTAATGCTAATCAATCTCTGACAAAATCATTTAATTAATTGAGTTACTCTCCTGTGAAACTGGTGCACATACAATTCGGGTCGGGTCCGGGTCGACCAGGATCTGCGCACTTTATTTATTTATTTTTTTTAATTTTATTTTTTCACTTCAGGTTGTTACCTTTATGTTATATGCATGTGACCTTTATGTTATATAAGTGTGACCTTTATGTATAAATGTAATGACCTTTATATACTCTAATTTAGAAAAAAATGAAGAATTTTAGCAAAATTTATACATATTTACGTTTATGTAATATTAGCTGCACATATATTCATCCTTAAAATGCATTGAATTTTGAAATTTTCAATTTTTTTTCAAAGTTATGGATTATAAAGGTCATAATATTTGTACATAAAGGTCACAAGAATTGTAAATAAAGGTTACAACAATACAACATAAAGGTCTTAATCTGAAGCGAAAAAACCTGAAAATCTTCATTTTTTCCTAAGTTACTGAACATAAAGGTCATAACATTTATATATAAAGGTCACACTTATATAACGTAAAGGTCACATCCTTACAACATAAATGTAACAGCCTGAAGCGAAAAAAAAAAGAAAAAAAAAAGAAAATCCAGGTGCGCGGATCCGGGTCGGGTCGCCCCAGTTGCACCAATCCAGATCTGTGCATCTGGTGCACAACATCATTTGCCTAATTAATTTGTTTCATCAGTTAGGATTTGCAATTTAAAAATCTAAAATCTTGTTTATTTAGGGTTTATTATAATGATTATAAAATTTGTAAAAATTATATTTTATTAAAAAAAAACTATAATCCGCTCTGTAATCTAATATATTAATATACAAATTTCAATATATACCTAATTTCTAAAGTCCGGTTTCTTCAATCCTCAATCATAAGACCAGGAAAAGGAGGGTATTATTGACCAGTAGGGGAAACAAAGAAGACCAAAAAAAAAAAAGCAGCAAATTTAAAGAAGTGTAATTGAGAATATAGATGAAAAGGGTTTGCAGAAATAAGTTAAAAGAGAAAATAAATGGACGTTTATTTATGAGTGAAAATAGGAATATATGAATGAAATATATATAGTAGAATAAGTACCAGAAGTGAGATCAGCAACACAAAGATCTTGAAGCAAATCTGGATCTGCACAAACTCTGCTGCTCAACATCATCATTAAACCCAATGTTAATGCCACTCTACACATGGCAGCCATGCTTCAAAACACAAGAATTAATTTTGTGTGTACGTATATGTTTTCTCTATTTATTTAATTTAAAGATGAAAAAGGGTGTAATAATAAGCAAAGAAAGATAGGAAAGTGGTAGAGAAAAATGCAAGGATTTTGAGGTAATTTATAAGGAAAACTAATTTGGTGAAATAGATTTTTCTTCGTGAGAGATAAAAAGATGAAATTAAACATGGCTTCTTAGACCCAAAGTAAAGGGAAACAGACATGGAAACAGATTTATAATTTTGTCTTTTTTTGGGTTCTTCACTAACCCTAACGTGACGTGCACATGATCTCACCTAATTGTCACATAATAGATACTTAAATTATAGTACATCTCTTTTGGAAATGTGCAAATATGAGATTATAGAACAATTATTGGACAAACTTCGCAAGAAAAGTACGTATTTACGATGAGATTTTTGCGACAATTTGACAATATACATTATTATAAAAAAGTAATGAAAAGAAATTATTTACAGTAAATATATAAATACTTGATGAATTTGAGAAGGCTAATATTAGGGCCACATCCAAAATTCGAAACAAACTCACCAACAAATTCTCTCTAACAGGAACCAAATATTTAAGCAATAACCATGAGATTCAAAGTTAGTTGGTGCAATGATGAACCCCGGACTAGCTTACGCTCTGACCCGAGTAGTATGGTACACGTGGAATCCCGTGTGAATCAGCAAGGACCACCTTGCAAGGCTAAATACTCCTGGGTGACCGATAGCGAAGTAGTACCGTGAGGGAAGGGTGAAAAGAACCCCCATCGGGGAGTGAAATAGAACATGAAACTGTAAGCTCCCAAGCAGTGGGAGGAGCAAGGGCTCTGACCGCGTGCTTCGTAGCTAAGATTGGCGTTGTCGTAGTAGCATGGGATACGTGGAATCCCGTGTGAATCAGCAAGGACCACCTTGCAAGGCTAAATACTCCTGGGTGACTGATAGCGAAGTACTACTGTGAGTAGGGTTGTAAACGAATCGAATCGAATCGAATACCATGATATTCTATTCGTATTCTTTTAACTATTTGAATATTCGTATTCTTATTCTTTTATTATTCGAATAACAAATAAAATTCTTATTCGATTCTTTTAACATATTCGAATATTCTCGAATATATTCGAATATTCGTATTCGAAAATTTTAAACTTAAAATTTCAACAAACAAAAATCAAATATATATTTTTTCCCAAATTAATATGCCTACATAGTACTTAAATAAATAATAAAATT
This sequence comes from Scutellaria baicalensis, assembly GCA_005771605.1. Classification (NCBI taxonomy): domain Eukaryota; kingdom Viridiplantae; phylum Streptophyta; class Magnoliopsida; order Lamiales; family Lamiaceae; genus Scutellaria; species Scutellaria baicalensis. Next base: position 26,436,991 of record CM016724.1, read on the forward strand.
CATCAACTCAAGTTCAATAATTCATTAACCAAATTAACATTCAAGATTCGAAATACATAAATATAAATTCATTGTCAAATCATCGAACAAGTACAGCAACAAAAAATCAACTTGCAAATTAACATCCAAGGTTCTAATACATAAACATAATTAAAATTCATAGTCAAATCCATCAAACAAGTATCACAATAAAAATGTTTTTCTAGCATCCATGATCCAACCATCATTCTTGCAATACGACATGAACCGGCTCTTCATCCTCCTACAAAAAAAATGAAATCACATTTGTCATCATAATCCAAAAATACAAGTATATCATTATAATAAAAAATGAGAGCTCACATGAGTCATAATAGGCTTATTGATCCCGTGAATTTGGCGTACCCAATCTGCTCCACAAATCAAAACTTGAATCATATCAGAAGATAACCTAGCTCGATAAGGATCTAAGACTCCGGCTCCTGCTCGATAAGGTAATTTTTAGGCATTACTTTACAATATATATAATATGTAGTTATGTTTTATGTAATACTAATATGTATTTAGGCATTACTAAATACTAATATAAAAAAGTAAAATATCTATTATTGATATATATAATTATTCGAATATATTCGCGAATACTCGAATCGAATACCATCATATTCTTATTCGTATTCGGATAATATTCGAATATTAAAAAATATTCTTATTCGGATTCTTATTTGTATTTTTCGAATTCGAATCACTATATTCGAATTCGAATACCGAATCGAATCAAAAAGATTTGATTCTTTTACAACCCTAACTATGAGGGAAGGGTGAAAAGAACCCCCATCGGGGAGTGAAATAGAACATGAAACTGTAAGCTCCCAAGCAGTGGGAGGAGCCAGGGGCTCTGACCGCGTGCTTCGTAGCTAAGATTGGCGTTGTCGTAGACAAAACCGTTGTCGTAGGGCTGAAAAATGTGCTCATAGACAACGGTGTTTTATTGGCGTTGTCGTAAAGGCGTAGTCGTAGGGTAAAATTCAGCCCTAAGACAACGGTTGTGACTTGAGGTTGTCGTAGTGGTGTAGTCTTAGGTAAAAAATGAACCCTAAGAAAACTATTGTGACATGAGGTTGTCGTAGATACGTAGTCGTTGATCCCTAAGATAACGGTAACTTTCTAGCGTTGTCTTAGCCTCATAATAGTGTTGTCGTAGACTAATTTAACTTGATTTTTTTATTATAGTAAATACATCTAAATTAAAAGACTAAAGTGTGGAAATTAAATCTCCAATTCAAATCCTCAATTGAAAACCCTAGTATCTCTTCCTCTTCGCCCACTCCGCCACTGCCCCCTCCGTCGCTGCCGTCGCCGCTGCCCCCGCCTCTGTAGATACTTCTTTTATCATACCTTCTCTCATCCCCGCCTTCGTAGCTCACCCACGTCGCTGCCCTCTCCGCCACTGTCATCGCTGGTGCTACCCCCACCACCGCTTCCCTCACGCCGCTGCCCCTGCCTCTGCTTCCCTCGCTGTCGCTGCCCTCGCCGGTCACCTGTCTTTCTCTCCTGTTCGCGATTCTCTCTCCCCTGCTTTTCTACAATCCTTATCAGGTAATTTCCACTCATTTTTCTCTCCATTACTTTAATTATTTTTCTGCATAATTCATTTTCTATGACATTCATGAAACTATAGAATAGTGTAATCTTGGTGGGTCTGAATTTAATCTTGATTATGTGTTGTTCTTCCCCTGATATGGATTCTGACGGGAACGTGCACTTCTCATCTTGTTAAGGTATGATTTCTCTTCTTTTTTTCTCTTTTATTGATCATCACTGATCAATTTCCCACTTTATTTAACCTTTTCCTACCATAATTTATGTCCGATCCTTGTCTTGTTCCTAGGGCAAACGACATAGATTTGAGGAGGTCAATGTTGAGCTTGGAAAGGGCCAGCACCGCACCCCTGAATATACAGGTCACTAATTTCTCAAATATGGGTTTCTTATGTTTATTTGAGAAAGGAAAAAAAACAAAGCATTGATTTTTATGTATGTTTTTCTTATGTTAACTGTGGGTCTTGCTTCTTGTTGTGTGTGTGTGTTACTGTGTTTAGGAGCTATCTTTGTTTTTTCATATTACATTTTGATTTTGAAGTAACTGACATCGTTTGTTGTTCTTGATTTTTCCTTGCTTCTATCTTCTCGTTTTCCTGCGTCGATTGGAATTCTCCGATGCCAATTGGAATTCTCCGATTTAAAAGGCCTGCAAAAACAAAGAAACACCGGGGGTTTTTCCCGGTGAAGAGACTCCGACGCTCAAGTCAGTAATCTGGGAAAAACGTTGATATTGCTCTTTTTCTTAATAAGTATTGTGTATGATGTTGTGTGTGTGAAATAGAAAGATAAGGGTTATAAATACTCCCTGAAAAACGTGGCAGTTGGGATTTTTCCAAAAAAAGTGGGAAGTGGGCGAGATACTCGCGATCGTGGCGGTTGCTTCAAATTTGAATTAGTTCGTTCTGGTTTTAGTTCGACATTTCAGCTTACAGTTCGACAGTTTAGCTTGCAAGAATGATTAGTTCGCTCATGTTTTTATGAAGTGCGAACTTCCTTGTTCGCCCAAAACGTTCTTCATACTTCTCTGTTCTGTTCGCATTAATTAGCCTTCAAGTCGGTCGGTTTTTTGGAAGAGTTCGAATGTGGTCAGTTCGACCACATCAGTACTCCCCCCCTTTCGGAGTGCGTGTGTTCGCGCACTGATGCAGTTCGGGTTGTTGCCAATTACGACACTTCTTTGAGAAGCATCGCGTCCCATCAATCACCCGCCTGCGACGTCTTCCTCCTTCCCGAGACGCCTTTTCGTCTTCGCCGTTAGATCGAACTACATCCAACGGCTGAGATCTGGCTTGTCAGTTTTCGCCAATCCCTAGGCGCCTCTTTATCTTCGCCGTTGGATCGAACTGCATCCAACGGCTGAGATTGCTTCCGCTGCTTCGAAGCACCCTTTCGTATTCGCCGTCGAATCGAACTGCATCCAACGGCTAGATCCACAACTTTTCGTCTTCGCCGTTGGATCGAACTGCATCCAACGACTGAGATTTTGCGACTTTTCGTGTTTTCCCCCCAAAACCAAGAAACTCCTTCCTTCTCTATATATACCCTTTCTTCTCCTTCATAAAATTCTTCTACGAAAAACTATCCTTCACTCCTAAGCAAGAATCTTTTCTCCTGAGATTTCTAAAGTTCCACAAACAAATCCAGGTGCTCTTTCATTTCTTCTTTCTTCGTTTCATATTTTTAAAATGGCTTCCTCTTCTACGATTAAGCACCTAAGGGACGAAAGCGAATTGGAGGAGGGTTTCGAGGAATTCCCCTTGCGACCTACTTCTGATTCACCAGTTCCAAAGGCCTCTTCTTCCGGCCGTCAAACCCTTTCTTCTCCCCCAAAACGTTCTCGTAAGAAGACTATAGATAACGTTTTTTCCACCTCTAAAGCCACCCCAACTCATACCATTCTTTTAAGTTCGCTCATGGCAACGGCGGGCTACTCTATAATTATTCCCGACCCTGATGATCGTCCTCATCGGGCTCCCGCTGGGTGCCACACCTGGTTCTTAAGACATGTCACCTTAGGCTTAGTACCTCCTATCCACCCCTTCCTTCTCGAGGTCGGTTCGGTATTTGGGGTGTGTCCCAACCAGTTGCACCCGAACTCCATAAGCTACATTGTAGCGTTTTACATGGTGTGCAAGTGGATGGGTGTCGAACCGACCGCCGATCGATTTCATTCTTGTTTTGTTTTAAAACATACCAACCCTTTCCGCTTCTACCTGAGCCCTCGTAGTGGAGGAAAGTGAGCTCGATTCTTATCCTCAGGAGATGATAAAATCAGCTCCTGGGAAAAATATTATTTTTTCGTTCGTTCTTCGTCAAATCGACCTATTCGATCAATCCCTTGGGCCGAGAGTTCAAACCGAACTGATCTTGCTCCGCCTAGGGATTTTGAGCTTATGTCCTTGGACAGGCTCTTCCGAAGGGGGTCTTTCGATATAGTTCGCTAGAGTTCCTGCGAACATTTGCTAGCGTTCTGGGGGTTTTACCCGAACACTCAAGTTCCTCGCAAGTTCAAACTAGGTTGCTTAAGAGTTTTTCTTCGTTCCTCATTATTTCTTTTCACACTTGCGAACTGTGTTATATTGACTCTCGTTTTATTGTGTTGCAGATAAGGTGATGAATAGATTCTTCATCTTCGACGATGCGGCCCCCGAGGCCCAGAGGACTGCCTTTTCTCCTTCGGAAGAAGCAGTGAATTCCATGCAGGCTGCGGCCTTCCGCGAGGAAGAGGAAAGACGCCTGGTCGAACTAACCTCCAAAACCGCCCCGAGTTCGACTGAGGGAGGCAGTACTCCTGTCGTTCGCGCTTCCTCTCCGCCCCCGACTGCCCAAGCTTCGGATCCGACCGAAGTGATGAATGAAGAAACGGTCGAAGCTGCCACTTCTCTCCGTAGGAAGAAGAAAGGGCCCCCCAGTTCGCAGAAGTCATCCAAAAAACAACGGACTGAGGGAGGGGTGCAGGCTGGCTCGGAGCGAGCTGAGGCAGAGCTCGCGGTTCAGGAGAGGGCAATCGTTCCGGGTGAGAAGGCTGCGGAAGAGGAGGAGGACAGCGAGGTGAAAGAGTTCAAGGTGAACTTGTCTCGGGTGACGAACTTTGCCAAATACTTCGAATTCATGGGCAAAAGGGCCCTTCGTCGCCGAGACCGCCTGAGGGATGCGCTGGAAGAGAAGAAAACGCTGGAAAGCGATCTGACCATCAATGCCGGCAAAGCCGAAAACTTGTCCGCTAAGCTGGAAGAGCGGGAAATGGAGCTGGCGCTTGCTCGCTCGGAGGTGGCCAGGAGGGAGGAGTTGCTGCTGGCCAAGGAGAAGTTCGCCCAGGAAAAGCAGTCTGCTTTTCTCGACGCAGAGGCTGAAATCCGCAGGTTGAAGAGCTGGAGGAAGAGAAGAGCACACGAGCGGAGTTCGGAAAAGCCATGTGGAACGAGGGCTTTTACCACTTCGCTCGGAGTGCGGAGATGGAGTTAGTATCGGAGTCTTTCCGAGAAAGACTCTTATCTCGTTGCTGGAATTCCGTTCTTTTCCTGTCAAAGGCAGCTCCGATGGTCGAGGCATACTTCCGAGAAGGGGTTCGGCTTTGCCAGGAGGAAGCTGGACAAGCGTTGCAGTTTAATGTAAACACTTTGGGCAGGAAGCTGCAACAAACATTCCCCATTCCTCCTGGCTGGCACGGGAATCTGGATGAGGATGTTGATGCGCGCTGGTGGTCGGGATGCTTGGAAGAAGCACTTAGAGAAGTTCTTCCCGACAACCAGTTCGACAAGCCTGGTCCTAGTTCGTCTCTCCCGGAACCTGTCGAGCTTCCTTCCAGTCCGACCGTGGACTTACCCAAGGACGTGTTCGATCCCATGCTTCCAGCTCCAGCCCGACAGCCGACTCCAGAATCGACTCCGTCTCCCAATCATGCGTAATCGCTTTTGTTGTAATACTTGCATTTTTTTTTGAAGTTTTGTACTTGTACTTTTTGATGAATCAATTGGAATGAAATAGTTCGCGTACTTCAGTGTTTTTCTATTCATTCAATCGCAGAACTTCGAATGAATTTCTTCTAAGTACTTAACTATTAAAACATCAAGAGAATTTCTTCAACTTACTTAATCAGCGAACTCCGAAGAGGTTTCTTCACTTCGCTTCAATCATGGAGTTTGATGGAACTTTTTTCACTTTGTTTCAATCATTGAGTTCAATGGAACTTCTTTACTTTGTTTCAATCATTGAGTTCGATAGAACTTCTTCACTTTTTTTCTCTGGGATCTCTTTAATTTGTTTAGTCAACGAGTTCGGAGGGGACTCTTGCAACTCGCTTAGTCATTAAGTCCCGAAGGGACTTCTTCAGTTCGCGCTTAATCAATGAGTTCCTAGGGCACTTTCTCAGTATACTTAATCAGCAAGTTCCGAGGGAACTTCTTCAGTATGCTTAATCAGTGAGTTCCGAGGGAACTTTCTTAGTATGCTTAATCAGCAAGTTCCGAGGTAACTTTTTCGGTATGCTTAATCAGTGAGTTCCGAGGGAACTTTCTTAGTATGCTTAATCAGCAAGTTTCGAGGGAACTTCTTCGGTATGCTTAATCAGTGAGTTCCGAGGGAACTTTCTTAGTATGCTTAATCAGCAAGTTCCGAGGGAACTTCTTCGGTATGCTTAATCAGTGAGTTCCGAGGGAACTTTATGTTCGCTCCACGATATGATTTTTAACAGATATGTAAATCAACACAGAAAGACTCAGGGATTTAATGTGGTTCGGTCAAATCGACCTACATCCACGGAATATGAAAATATCTCTTATTCATAAAAGCAACAACAACTTAAAAGTAAAAAGCAACATACTGGGATTTGATACTTCAAGTATAAAATTTCTTCAAGTGGTTGATGTGCCAAGGTCTAGGCAGTTCCTTTCCTCGTTCATCGGTGAGCTCATAAGATCCGCCTGGCAAAATTCTTGTAACCGTATAGGTCCTTCCCAAATGGCATCTAATTTTCCGATCTCCAACAAGGCATCAGATTGTCTTAAAACCAAATCCCCTACTTGGAATTCTCTCTTTCGAACCTTCCTGTTGAAGGCCGCCTGAATACGTCTTTTGTATAATTCATGGCAAACTCTAGCTTCATCTCTGATTTCCTCCAGAAATAACAAATCTGTTCGGATCAATTCTTCATTTTGCTGGGGATCAAATTTAGTGATTCGTAAAGCTTCTCCTTGAATTTCAGCTGGGACTACTGCTTCCATTCCAAATGACAAACTGAAAGGAGTTTCTCCCGTAGTTGATCTGGATGCAGTTCGATATACCCACAGGACTGATGGCAGTTCATCCACCCAGTTCGATTTCTCGCATTCAAGTCGTTTCTTAAGCCCGTCTAGAATAATTCGATTAACCACTTCGACCTGCCCATTTGCTTGAGGATGGGCCACTGGAGTAAACACTTGTAAAATTTTCATTTCTTTACACCATCCCGTGATCTTTTTACCTCGGAACTGAGCTCCATTATCTGATACCAAAATCCGGGGTAAGCCGAACCTGCAGCAAATATTCTTCCATATAAAATGGATCATATCGGACTCGGCTATCTTGACTAAGGGTTCTGCCTCAACCCATTTAGTAAAGTAGTCCACGGCCACCACCAAGAACTGTTTGTTTCCTCTGGTTTTGACGAGCGGACCAACAATGTCAATACCCCATCTAGCAAAAGGACAGGGCGAACATACTGTAAGCATATTTGTTGCTGGAGTGTGAATTCTCCATCCATGTTTTTGACAAGAGTTGCACTTCCGAACTAACTCTTCAGCGTCATTCTTCATTGTAGGCCAATAGAAACCAGCTCGTGTGACCTTTCGAGCAAGTGCTCGAGCTCTCGCATGTTCGGTGCATCCGCCTTCATGCGCTTCTTTCAATACTTTGATTCCTTCTTCTTGAGATAAACATCTTGCATCTGTCAGTAGGAAAGTTTTTCGATACAACACCCCATCAAGAATATAGTAGAATCGAGCTTGTTTCTCCAATTTCTCAAGGTCTTTTGCCAGTCCATCTCTTGCTCCTCCTAAAAAATTCAAAAAAGGAGTTCTCCAGTCATGCTCGGCCAGGTCGACATTCATCACCTCGTTTTCCTTTCCTACTCCCATAACCGTAATACTTCTCTTCGAACAATCTTGTAACGAACTCCCGATCTTAGCTAGATAATCTGCTTTCTGATTCTCATTCCGAGGTATCTGTTCGATCTGAAGTTTTTCAAATCGTTTCTCCATCTCTCTGATTTTATGTACATAAGAAATCATACGATCTTCTTTAACTTCACATTGGTTTTGGAGTTGTTGTGTCACGAATTGTGAATCTGATTTAACTATCAGATCTCGAGCTCCAGCCTGTTCAGCTATTTTCAATCCCTGCAAAAAAGCTTCATATTCTGCCTCATTGTTAGATGCCTTAAATTGAAATTTTATGGCAAATTCTAACTCATCTTTCTCGGGGCTGATCAATAGTATCCCTGCTCCTGCACCCTAGCGGGACGACGATCCATCTACAAATACTTCCCATTCTTTCTTGTCTTGTAGCCTGGTTGTTTCTTGAATAAAATCCGCCAATGCTTGACCCTTTATAGCTGTTCACGGCTCATACTTCAAATCGAACTGTCCCAGTTCGACCGCCTACTTTACCAGTCTTTCTGATGCGTCCGATTTTCCCAACACTACGCTCAACGGGTGATTAGTTCGAACTGTGATCTCATAACCCAAGAAATAGGGTCTCAGCCTTCTTGCTGTAGTGACTAGGGCATAATCGACCTTCTCTACCTCTGTGTAGCGGATTTCTGCCCCATGCAGAACTTTACTAACGAAGTATACTGGAAACTGATCTCTACCTTCTTCACGGACGAGAACCGAACTGACCGATTCCTCTCCGACTGCCAAGTACACAACCATCACACTTCCTTTAACAGGCTGTTTTAACAAAGGGAGTGTGAGGAGAAACGCCTTCAAATCTTCAAATGCCTTTTGACAGTTCGCATCCCAACCAAAACGATCATTCTTCCTCAAAATTTTGAAGAAAGGTAAACCCCTGTCCGCCAACCTGGATATAAATCTACTCAAAGCAACAATGCGGCCCGTTAGTGTTTGTACCTCTTTGATGGTTCGAAGAGGCGTCATTCCTTGTATAGCTCGGACTTTACTGGGGTTCACCTTTATTCCTCTGTTCGTCACCATATATCCCAAAAACTTCCCTGCTTTCACCCCAAACGAGCACTTGGCTGGGTTTAATCGCATCCCGTGCTTTCCGATCGTCGCCATAGTTTCTCTCAAATCCTCGGCATGGGTGTTCGCCAATATGCTTTTCACCAGCATATCATCGACATATGCTTCCATGTTGCACCCCAATTGGTGTTTAAACACTTCGTCCACCATTCATTGGTAAGTAGCTCCCGCATTTTTCAGACCGAACGGCATAACCATATAGCAATATGTACCTGAAGAAGTAATAAATGCCACATTGGGTTTATCTTCTGGATGCAACATGATTTGTTGATACCCTTGTGCTGCGTCCATCATACTGAGCAGTTCGCATCCTGCAGTGGAATCAACCAGTTTATCGATCCGCGGGAGAGGATAATGATCCTTGGGGCAAGCTTTATTCAGATCTCGGAAATCGATACACATTCGCCATTTGTTTCCTGGCTTCGGGACTAACATAACATTAGCCAGCCATCGAGGATACTGGATCTCTTCGATATGCCCAATATCTAGCAGCTTCTCGACCTCTTTTTTGATAATTTCATTCTGTCGATCCCCGAAATGTCTCAGCTTCTGTTTAACTGGTCGAACATCAGGCTTGATGTTCAACCTATGAACTGCTACTTCCGGATTTATGCCCTTTATGTCTTCAGGTTTCCAAGCGAATAGGTCCACATTATATTGGAGAGCAGCTACGATTTCTCCTCTAATCTGTTCCGACAATTGACTCCCGAGACGAACTGAATGTCCTGGCAGCTCCGGGATTAATTCCACGCTTATCAGTTCACCCTCTTCAAATTCCACAGTCTTTGTTTCATCACCTTTTTTCAAACTTTTATCCTTTCCCGAATCAACATCGTCCCTCTATTCGCTATGGCGTTTGCGAGATTCAGATTGTCGAACTACGGCTACATAACAACGCCGAGCTGTTTGTTGATCGCCATGAACAACTCCTACTCTTACCACTCGCCCTTCTTCATTCTCAACAGGGAACTTCATCATTAAATGGGCAGGTGAAATGACAGCAGCATACGAACTCAGAGAAGGTCGACCCAGGATCACATTGTATTGAGAGGGTGCATCCACTATAAGAAAAGTCATCGTCTTGTTCTGTCTCCATTCCCCGTCCCCTAGCACCATAGGTAGCTGGACTTTTCCGTACACTGTTACAGATTCTCATGCAAAACCGTAGAGTGAAGTTTCTACAGATTTTACCTCCACTGTTGATCTCATTTTCTTGAAGTAATCCATAAACATGATGTCCACTGAGCTTCCAGTATCCACAAATACCCTTTCAATGTTAAAGCCTCCTATCTCAGCTACGATCACCATAGCATCGAACTGGGGGCTTTGAATGGCCACACGGTCGCGAACTCCGAACTCGATCGCCACCTCTTCGAAGATTGAGTGAACTGTATTCCATTCCTGCTTGACAGAATTAAGTCTCACCTTTCGAGCTCTGTTGGAATCTCCATCTGTTGGCCCGCCCATAATCATGTGAATAGTGGGCCTTTCTTCCCGTTCGGGTCTAGATCGTGCTGGGGAAGGTGGAGGCGGAGGAAGTTCTTGCTGCTCTTGCCTTCTTTCCCGTCTCGGTTCTTCCTGATCATTCCTCTGTTCACGGTTCGATCGAGTTCGTCGGACGAAGCGAGCTAACTTATTTTCCCTGATTAGTCTTTCCAATTCATCTCGCAAATGCAAACATTCGTCAGTTCCATGCCCATATTCATTATGAAATCGACACAATTTACCGTTACCAAAGGTAGATGGCTTCTTCGGATTAGGACTCCAGGTCGACGGCCATTTCAATTGGGCAGGTTCCATATCTCCATCAGTACCTGTCCGGGCGGCATAGTCATGGGCATGTATTGTTCATACCTCCGCCCTGTTCGATTCTCTCTCAAGGGGGGTGGAGCAAATCTTGCTCGCTGTTCCCTTCCATCTCTCTTTCGAGCTCCCTCCTGCTCCTGTTGCGGCCTACTCATTCAACTTGAAATTTCCCCTTTCTTCATTCGAACTGCTTCTTCCAAGTTGATGTATTTGGTAGACCTCTGTAACAAGTCATCAAAATTGCTGGGTGTCTTCTTAACCAGCGAAGTATGGAGATCACCTTCTTTCAATCCTTGAATGAAAGCACTAACGACCAAATCATCTGAAGCTTCAGGAGCTTCCAAAGTAGCAGCCGTAAACCTCTTGACATAGTTTCGCAAGGTCTCATCCCCTTTCTGTTTCACCCCGAACAAGGTTTGAGTAGATCGCCTCTGCCTCCTCGAACTGGCGAACTGGTGCAAAAACAACTCCGACAGTTGTTCGAAGTTGTTGCTCATCCCATCATTCAGCTGACTGAACCATGTCTGAGCAGCCTTGGTGAGGGTAGTTGCAAACACTCTACACTTGATGCCGTCCGAATACCGATGTAGCAGAGCAGTATTCACAAATAGACATAGATGATCCCACGGATCGGTAGTACCATCATACTTAAAATGAACCGGCCGAAAGGAGGCTGGCAGTTCATCCTCCATGACCTCTTCAGAAAAAGGATTTCCCCTGGAACTCCGAGGAATCCGTCGAACAGTTTTCTGTACCTCTCTCAACTCCTTTCTGAGATCGTCCACCTTCTCGGACAGTTCAGCATATACTCGTTTCTGGCCACGAGGGTGATCGGATTGACTTTCTTGCTCATCCATCCGAGACTTGTCACCTTCTTCCTCTTTTCGGGCATGAATTTCAGTATTGCCTTGTTGTGATTCAGCCCTTTGTTTGCCTAGAGCCCTCTGGACAGCCGCCTCTATCAAAGTTGAAAGTTCCTCCGGTGTCAAAGTGACAGTGCCAGGAGGATTCGCCGGTACAGAATTCTGATCCTCGTCTTGTCACGCGGATTGTGCTTCTTCTTCCCCTCTCCTTCGAGATCCTCTGGTATTCACCATCTTCACAATTCCTCAACATCTTAAATACTCAAAGTTGCGAAATAAACTTCCCAGAGACGGCGCCAATTGATTTGTCCTTGCTTCTATCTTCTTGTTTTCCGGCGTCGATTGGAATTCTCCGATGCCAATTGGAATTCTCTGATTTAAAAGGCCTGCAAAAACAAAGAAACACCGGAGGTTTTTCCCGGTGAAGAGACTCCGACGCTCAAGTCAGTAATCTGGGAAAAACGTTGATATCGCTCTTTTTCTTAATAAGTATTGTGTATGATGTTGTGTGTGTGAAATAGAAAGATAAGGGTTATAAATACTCCCTGAAAAACGTGGCAGTTGGGATTTTTCCGAAAAAAGTGGGAAGTGGGCGAGATACTCACGATCGTGGCGGTTGCTTCAAATTTGAATTAGTTCGTTCTGGTTTCAGTTCGACATTTCAGCTTACAGTTCGACAGTTTAGCTTGCAAGAATGATTAGTTCGCTCATGTTTTTATGAAGTGCGAACTTCCTTGTTCGCCCAAAACGTTCTTCATACTTCTCTGTTCTGTTCGCATTAATTAGCCTTCAAGTCGGTCGGTTTTTTGTAAGAGTTCGAATGTGGTCAGTTCGACCACATCTCAGTTCTGCTGTTTTACCAATAGGCCTATGGATGAGGAACTTCCTCCTGTAAGATATCGCACTCCTCTATAATATGTTTTAAGAATTTATAGTCATAAAAGTGGCATACTAGTGTTGCGTCTTGTATCGATGTGTTTCCATCCTTCATGTTGAGCAACATCGTCGTAAGAATTTTCTTGCTTTGATAATGTTGCATGATCAAAACCTTGCGTCCTTTCGAATTTGTTTATTCATTTCTGTTCACCAAGGAAAAACAAGTAGCCCACTTATGCATCACTTTCTCCTTATCCTTTTTTTTTGCTCAAACTATCTGGGTTAGTGTCTTGTTGCCAATTTCTATTTGTTATCTCCAGAAAAAACATTATGCATGAAATCCTGTCATTGAATGTCAATGAGTCATCCACCCACTACTTTTTTCTGTCTCTCTATTAAAATTATGTTTTTTGTGTAAATAAATGTGCACCCATGATTTGGATACCAAAATATTTGACAGGGAAAGAATGAGGAAGAGGAGTTCAACACAGGTCCACTTTCTGTTTTGATGATGAGTGTAAAAAATAACACGCAGGTATGAATTAATGACATTTCTTACTTTTGAGCTTTTGGATCATTTTTTTTTTTTTTTGTCGTTCTATCATTATTTATCTTGTTATCTTGGTGGCTTGATTGGAGCTGGGGCTTGGTTCAGTTATTTATGTCTTCAGATGCCTCATGTTTATATGCTTTCTGAAGTTAGTCAACTTTATCATCTTTTGGCTTCTAGGTGCTCATCAACTGCTGCAATAACAAAAAGCTTTTGGGCCATGTGAGGGCCTTTGACCGCCACTGCAACATGGTGCTAGAAAATGTGAGGGAGATGTGGACTGAGGTTCGTGTATATTACAGAGGAACATTTTTTCGTCAGAAATTTGAATGTCATAGCAAGTTATATGTTTTTGTGTTGTTAAGTTTATGAATGCAGCTGCTTTTAGTGCTAATTCCTTGTATCCGTGGATAGGTTCCTTGTATTCCTTGTTAAGTGTGTATGTATATGTGTGTGGATAAACTGATGAATCTGTGTAGTTAACAATAATAGGTTGTTATTTGTTTGTCTATTGTTACTTTATGGGTAAAATCCTGAACACCCCCTCGTGTTATACGAAATTTGCATCGGTCCCCCTTGTGTTACGATAATTGCGTGGTAAACACCTGTGATTTCAAAAACTCTGCGCGAAACCCCTAAAGTCGTCAGACTTCACGGGTTTGCGGCGACGCGCCTGAAGTGCGATGCTGCCTCTTTTTTTACCGTTATATGGGGTGGAAAGTACATTATTACCCCTGCTTTTGTATTATATATGTATGTGTATGCCCTACGCATTAAACCCCACACTTTTGCAATTGAAAAAAATTTCTCCCCCAGCCACACACTTCCATCAGGTTCGAATTTTTTTTTTTGGCAAATTATTTAATTTATTTTGATAATTTTACATAGTCAATTTTATTAATATTTAATTTGGTAAATTTGCATTTAATGTATTAATTGTAATTTTTTGTAGGATAAATGTCTTCCACATTTAGGCCATCGATGTCTAAAAACGAAGAACACTTGGATTTAAGATATAGTTATAAGAAGTGTTATTGTCGTAAAATTGCGGAAATTAAAGTGGTTGGTCCATCCAAAGCTACCGTAGGTAAATTGTTTTGCACGTGTCGGTCGTCTCAATGTGGGTATTTTGCTTGGCTTGAACCCAGATCGATTGGAAGTAAGAATTATTCGAATGAAATGCAAATGCCGGATTTGGACGAAGAAGTGGACTCTCCCAACAACAATAATTCTAAAGAGTTGCTTTCCAAATGTGATGATCTGTCAATGAAGATTGAAAAGCTTGACAAAAACCAAGCAAATATCAAAGTTTTCATTTTCATTGTGTTGGTGCTTCTTATCATTGTAATTCTCAAGTAGTTGTATTGCCCTTATTTTCTGTAATTTACCACCTATGAATATGAATATTATCATTTTCCATTTTTACTTTGATGAATATATTGAAGATGTGGTGAATCGAATCTGTTTACAAGTGAAAATAATTGAGAAAAGAAAACAACAATTGATAAATAAAATGTACTGCTAAAACATCTGTTTTCAAGGACTTGCAGCTAACAACATATATGCCAAAATATAAAAACAGTCATAATTACCCAAAATATATGCCAAAAAACAGTCATAATATACCAAATGCTAACAACATCTAGGCTGCACAAATGTACCAATGCCTATTTACCAAAATACTTTCCAAAATTCCTCACATACCACCCTCTCATCCATTCTTTGTTGTTCTTCTCTTGGGTTTTGTTTGCTTTCTAAGGTTCTTTACTCCAGATCGATGAACCTGTGAAAACAATTAAGAACAATGCATTAATATAAGTTGAAATTGTTATAAAAAGTAAGTTAAAATGCACTGGGTACTTCTGCTACCTGATTTTCTGCATTTGAGGATTAGGGTAGGATTTTCAACTGCTGAGGCTTGAGTGGACTGTTGTGGTGTGGGGTTTACAGGTGGATGATCTTCATGGACAGCCCAACCAAACAATGCCTCAAAATCTTGATCAAAGACATCTTCTTGTACATCTGCCTGGTCCTATTGAATAGAAGGAATCAAACACATTCAAACACAAGAAATTTCAATTAAAGCAAGGGTAAAGAAATTTCTGCTACCTCATCTTGATGTTGCTGATCTCCTCTTTTTGGATTGCTTGGACACCCCCTTTTGTTGTGTCCCAAAGTCTTGCAAATTGAGCATGTATGGGTAAGCCCCTTCCTTGTTGCTTTCACCCTTTCTTGTTGTTTATCATTCCCATCAGCCCTTCTCTTCTTCTTTGGTCTGCCCCTTTTGACCCTCACATCAGGAGGTGCTATTGGCCCCAAACTAGACTCCTCAAAGTCATGCATACCCGGGACTGGATTGACACTATGGCTATACACCCTCATATAAACTTCCTTTTTGAAACAAGTGTCTATATACTCAGACAGGTTCAGCCTATGGAAGGCTATGCAAGCTATGGCATGACAGCAGGGGTACCCACACATTTGAAAAAATCCACAGGTGCAGTGTTTATCTTGTAAGTTGACTATATGGTTTTCTAAGAAATGCATGACTTCATATTTGCCCTCCCCTGCCCAGCTAGGAAAACAATTCCTACTTAATTTTCTCTGATTTTCAATCTTCTTGATTATGTTTGGACAGATTTCTTCCCCATACCCCATCATCCCAACCCTCTTGACTTGTATCCTAGTCATGCACCTCTTCCTAATCCATTCAAACATATCAATTATAGGAAGATCTCTAGAGGGTAAAATAAAACTGTTGAAGGACTCTGACAGGTTATTAACTATGACATCACACTTAGCATGAGTGGAAAAGTAACATCTAGCCCAGTGCTTAGACTCTACCCCATTTAACCACTCAAATGCAGTCTGCTCATCCCCTTGTTTGACACTCAACCTCTGAATTTCAGACATGACTCTTTTATGACTCTTTACACTATAAGAAGATGCAGCTTTCCAAAACAACCTTTTGATTTCAAGACCCCTGAATTTACACTTGAAATTGTTATACATATGTTTCAAGCAGAACCTATAAAACAGAAAGTACAAAACAACAAAAAAAAGTATGCTTACAATCAATCCATTCTACAAAAAGTATGCAGGAAACAGATTACACAAAAATATAATGCTATTGTACCTGTGCTCAGAGTTTGGAGCCAGCACATTCACAGCCTCTAACAGCCCCTTTTGTCTGTCAGAGACAAAAGTCCAACCCTTCTCCTCTGCAGACCCAATATCATCCAGCAACAACTTGAGGAACCACTCCCAGCTCTCCTGCTTTTCTATCTCAACATAGGCAACAACTATAGGATACATGTTGTCATTCCTATCCCTCCCCACAGCTGACAACAACTGCCCAGCATGCAATCCTTTCAAAAAACACCCATCCAATCCTATTATAGGCCTACAACCACCCAAAAAACCCTCCCTAATTGGTGCCAAACAGCAATACATTCTTTGGAATTTAGGGGGACTCAAATTCCTATCAACCTTAACTACAAGAGTGCTGCCAGGGTTATGCTTAACTACTGTTTCACAGTAGTCATACAATCTTTTGTATTGCATTGACACATCCACACTCAACAGACTCAAGGCATGTTTTTTGGCCCTATAAACCTTGTGCATACTACACTCTATACCACAATCTCTTTTTATCCTATTCTTCAAAGTCAGTAAAGACTCATTTGGATTATCCTTCATTGCAGCAAGGATTCTTTTAGCTAAGTACTTGTAGTCAGCCTGATTATTCACAACCCTATAGGCACAAGTATGTTTACCCTTAAGAGTTTTAATCTGAAAAGTAGTTGTCCCCTGGATTACAGAAGCCCTCAAGGCCCAATCACATTTGTCCTTACACCTAGCAGTTATGATTCTTGATTCATTTTTTATGTATTTCAATTCATAACCCTTCCTAATGGCCCAATCCTGCAAGACACCCTTAAAGACCTCCCTATTCTGAAATTTCATCCCAATGGCTAACTCAAATTGATCCATATCCACCCCTTCTACCCACTCTTGATCTCCCTCTCCTAGATGACTAGCTTCCCCCTCTTCTGCACTATACCAATCTGCCTCCCCACTACCCAAATCTGCCCCCTCTTGATCTGGTTGGTCATCAGCCCTTTTCCTCTTCTTTCTTTCCCTTAACAACTGTCTACATTTCCTAAACACACTCCTAGGATGTGTTGGAGACCTAATTTCAAAGATGTCATCATCTTCAGGCCCCTCAAAGTCCTCTAGGACCCAAGAGGGACATGAAGATGATACATCACTCTGGCTACCCACATTGTATGACTCATCAGATGAGTCATACACATCAGTTTCCACACCCTCACCCTGAGGTTCAACTCCCACACCCTCTCCAGTATTCCCATCAGCCTGAGGTTCAACTCCCACACCCTCTCCAGTTTCTCCATCACCCTCACCCTGAGGTTCAACTCCCACACCCTCTCCAGTTTCTCCATCACCCTCACCCTCACCCTGAGGTTCAACTCCCACACTCTCTCCAGCCACACCCTCACCCTCTCCCAACTCAGGCTCTCATACACCCTCACCAGTTTCCTCCCCAAAACAGATAGATGGGACTGACTCTTGGGTGAAAAACACATTACCATCAGCATCTACAGCTAGAAGAGGACCTGGATGGTCTTCAAAATAAAATGGGATAACTGGTAAACCCTTATACTCATGGAAAAGTTCCATAAGGCTATGGTCATCTCTAATCAGTTTCAGCCCCTTATCTAGTTCTACCCCAGGTGAACAGGAATATACTTCAACATTTGAACTCTTCCCATTACACTGTTTATAAATTTCAAGTACATTGTCAAAGAAAAACCTATCTGCACTCACAGGTGGTATGTATACCCTCAACCCTCCCACATATCTTAGCTTTGATAACATCCTAAAACTACCCCCCACCCATGCATCAATTACAAAATAATCCCCATCATCATCCATAATCTGGAAAATACAATAACAAACAACCAAACATAATCAGAAACTAAACAATCAGGACTAAGCATTTACCATAAAGTCCTAAGCATGAATTTGATATATTCCAGAAATTGATATAAAGTACTAAACATGAAATTCAGAATTTAAAACAGAAATTGATAAAGTACTTTATCAGAATTTATAAAGTCCTAAACCCTAATTCTGGAAATTAGAAATCCCTAAAATTAAGCAAGGAAACCCTAAATCCCTAATTCGCAAAACCCTAAATCCCTAATTCCCAAAACCCTAAATCCCTAATTCCCAAAACCCTAATTCATGAAATTTGAAAACCCTAAATCAGCAAGAAACCCTAAATCCGTACTTGCAAAAACCCTAAATCCCTAATTCCCAAAACCCTAATTCATGAAATTTAAAAACCCTAAATCAGCAAGAAACCCTAAATCCCTAATTCCCAAAACCCTAATTCATGAAATTTAAAAACCCTAAATCAGCAAAAAAACCCTAAATCCCTAAATCCCTAAACCGAAACCCCAAATCCCTACAAATTACTCGCAAACCCGAAAATAAAACATAACAAACAAACATCGTCTACTACATTCACATAAATTCGAAGTAGAAACAAAAAAGACAACTACGAGAAGAAATCGTAAAAGACAACTACGGAGAAGAAATCGTAAAATAATCTACACAATATCCTCTAAACATTAACCCATTAATAGACCCATGCATTCAATCGCATATAAAAACCCAAAAATCCCAAAATCGTGAGCGAAAATCAAAAAATAAAACCTACCTTGGTCTGAATAGCAAAAACGGATCCCGAATACCCCCCACTCACTCACTCCACTCACAGCCACTACAAACAGTCGAAAAAAGGGTGGAAGATTTGGATTTACGGTGAAATTTGGTCTGAGACGACGAGAATTTCTATCTCTAGCCCTAAACTCTCTAATTTTTGCGATGGTTCAGTCAGAATATTCGATCTAGGTATATGAGGGACATAACGGGCAAGAGGGTGGAAAAATATGACGGCGTTAACACCTGTTAAATGTTGTGGGACGTGGGTTGAATTTCTGTTATCACAGGTGTTTAAGTTGCAATTTCCCTAACACAGGGGGGACCGACGCCGATTTTTTAAAACACGGGGGGGTTTGGTGCAATAAACCCGTTACTTTATTGTGCATGTTTTGGAAATGTTAGTTCAGTGTGCTTCAAATTGTTGAGTAGGTTTAGGGTAATGATGATTTCTTTATTGTGATTTGGAAAGGAAGAGAAGAAAGCTTGTAGATGCTGACTTTCTCTAGTTTGTATATATGAAATTGATCTTGATATTTGCAAAGAGAAATCTCATTTCATAGCATATTTTCTAATATTCCTTGCCCTGGTACATGTATAGTTGTATATATGTTCTCAATCTGCAGATATATTTCTTTAGTGCAGGACATTGAAAACATGGTGCGGAGTTTCATTGAGAAGGTATACACTATTTCTGGTGTTTCTTTGCGATTATATAGTCGAAGGTGATTTGAAACTGAAATTTAGTTCTTATGACCTTGTATATGTGACCCATGAATGCTGAGCGATGCCTTTGTGTTACCCAGAAAATTTAGTCGGCATGGGCTTTGCTATTTGCATATTTCTTAGCTTGCTCATCTTTCCTATTTGGTCCAGTGATGAACTTCATAACATAACTGCATCCAAGTTTAATATGCCACTAGTATTCAATGTAAATTTTCTAATCATTTCATATCATTTTCCATAGTTCCATTCTCACCATATGTACTGCAGTGTAGCCTGTGGAAATATAAGGTTTTTAAAATACATGTAGTTGCATTCTAAATTATATAGGGAAATCTTCTTAAAGCCAAATACTAAACACACATCAGTTGAATTATAAATTTAAATTCTTCATGATTTGTACATATAGTTGTGTTAAGGAAAAAAATTAAAGTTTTAATTTGAAATCTGTAACATTTTACTCTATGTGTTACAGGGACGCTAACAAGAAGTAATATCTCATCTCATTCCCAATCTTCTTTCATTCATTGCAATTCATGATTTTAAGATCTCTAATTAATTTGAGTTAATAAAGAAATCTTGTTTAATAACAAGTGGTAAAATCAGCACTTCTGATTCTTTCACAAATTTGTTGTTCAAGACTTGCAGTTTTTTTTCAGGTGTTGGTTTCCAATATTTTCCCATTCTAGTATATTTGATTTTAAGCTGCTTTTCTGTTTCCCTTTGTTAAAAATATATCCAATATGCTTTCATGGAGGTTAAAATCAAATTACTTTGATCTATTTGTTGCATTATACAAGTTTTGTAACCATCTATTTGTTATTTGTTCTAGTAATTGGAATTGATATTTATTTTGGCAAAGCCTCTTCTTCATGTCACTAACTAGTTAGCTAATATTATTATTGTAATTTTTGGTGCAGATCTTGGAAAGAAAGAATTGCAAAGACTTGAAATGAGAGGAATTAAAGAAGAAAGAAGAGTAATTGTATTGAGAAATCATTTTGCTTGTTAAATTGATTAGGTGTACTGCTTTCCCCTCATGGATTGGATCCCTTTGTATCATGCAATCTTTAAATTGAACTATTAAATGAATATTTCAATTTGATTCATATTTTGAGTTGAATGTTTATTTTGTATATTTGAATTTCAATTAATATACAATAATTATTAAATGTTGTTAGAACTTGTAAATGACAACTCTAAAAATAGACTACGACAACAGTTTCAAAAATGTTGTAATAAGGGTCTACGACAACGGCAAAGATTAGAAACCGTTGTCTTAGACAGCTACAACAACGGCAGGACAACAGTTAAAAACCGTTGTCTGAAGCCTCTATAACAACGGTTGAAAACCGTTGTCAAAGCGTTGTCAATGTTATCTATGACAACGGTGGGACAACGGTTAATAATCGTTGTCGTAGGCCTATACTACAACGGCACAAAACCGTTGTCAAAGCGTTGTCGTAGATATATAAGACAACGGTTATTTGGAACCACAACCCTACGACAACGGTTAATAACCGTTGTCTATGTGTGTAACGACCGTTGTCGTAGGGGTCTAAGACAACGGTTAAAACCATTGTCTATGAGAGAAAATTTGCTGACCCCTACGACAACCCTGGCTACGACAACGCTGCTTTCTGGCCTACGACAACGGTTTTTAACCGTTGTCTATCAGCGATTTTCTTGTAGTGTCCTAATCTATATTTAGGGAAGGTTAATTACAAATAACTATTCAAATTTTAGTTGTTTTACACTTAACTAATAATTTTTTTCTGTTGCAATTAACTATTTCACATTTGCATGCACGAGTTGAAAATAACCATCTAAAACCATCAGAACACCATTTTTCCGCGCTAAATTGAATGAAATTGAATCAGTCTTTCATTTTAAAGGAATTTTAATAATTATATAATTCATCGTTAAGGCGGCTTCCCCTAATAGGTTTTGTGGTAAATTCAAACTTATGAGCATTGCATTCATCATCTTTAGAATATGATTTTTATATTCACCACACCATTCAATTAAGGTGAGTATGGAGCCGTCGTTTGGTGATTTATGTCACTTTGTGAACACAACCTCAAAGGATGTCATGTACTCTCTACCTCTATCACCTCCTTCAATATTATGGGAAATGAATTTGTTCATGAGATAATGAGCTGAATGGTAATACCATATTTTTTTGTTTCTTTTATTAACTACATAAATTTTTTCTGTTCCAATTAACTATTTCACATTTGCATGCGCGAGTTGAAAATAACCACTGCCTATAACTTGAAACAAGAAACCTAAACGAGCCCCTACCTATAATTTTAAATGATGCAAATATTCAAAACAAATGATATAAAAAACAAGAGAGAGATAAGTTATTTGATAATTCTTCAAATTCTTCACACCTTGTCTAACTCACGGCTTTGTCAAATTGAATCTATGAGTATTTGGAAACTCATTCTCACTTAAATAGATGAGACTTGAGCAACCCGTGAATGAATGTTCAAATCAACATTAATTCCAACATGTGAACATCTGACTATGGAGATAAAGGAAATTAAAGTGAAATATACTGTGACAACAAACATCTGAACTTTGACTATGAAATGACAAGAAATTAAAGTGAAATATACTGTTACAACAGTTGAGTTACTACAAAACAAAAAATAAAAGTGCGTGCACTATACTTTTATACACGACCCAATTTTCTTTAGGTAACCTCACAAAATTGGTTTTTTACACTATTAATAGAACCACTATGTATTTGACTTAATGGTTCGAGTAAATCCTACAAAATTGGTTTTTTAGACTATTAATCGAACCACTATGAATTTGACATAGTGGTTCGATTAATAGTGAAAAAATTGGTTTTTTACACAATTAATAGAACCACTATGAATTTGACATAGTGGTTCGATTAATAGTGAAAAAATTGGTTTTTTACACAATTAATCGAACCACTATGTATTTGACATAGTGGTTCGATTAATTGAACAAATATTGATTTTTTACACAATTAATCGAACCACTATGAATTTCACATAGTGGTTAGATTAATTTCACAAAAATTAGTTTTTTACACATTTAATCGAACCACTATGAATTTGACATAGTGGTTCGATTAATTGTGAAAAAATTGGGTTTTTCCACAATTAATTGAACCACTATGAATTTCACATAGTGGTTTGAGTAAATCCTACAAAATTGGTTTTTTACACTATTGATCGAACCACTATGTATTTCACATAGTGGTTCGAGTAACCAAACAAATTTGGTTTAATACACTATTAATCGAACCACTATGTATTTTACATAGTGGTTAGTGGTTCGAGTAAATCCTACAAAATTGGTTCTATTAATTGGTTCGATTAATGATTTTTTACAAAATTGGTTCAATTAATCAAGAAATGGTTCAATTAATCAAGAATTGGTTCGATTAATGGTTTTTTACAAAATTGGTTCGATTAATCAAGAATTTGATAAATCAATTTATATAGTTTGTTGGATAAATCAATTGTTAAATAATAGTATAAATAAATTTAATATATCATCACTTGATCATTACTCAATCATTTCTCCATGACCGAGTCAAAATAGTGTAGAAAAAGTCACTTTATTATCTTTTGTGGTAGAAAAGTACTTTTGTTAAATTGAATGGTAGAAAAGTTAATTTCTTAAATTTTTTCGTTTAGTTTGGCACATTTCCTCACCTTAATATTATATAAGTATAACATTTATGCTATATTAATAGTATAATTTTTCTATATAAATATCATAACATTTAACGCATTTATTAGACTCGAAAATAGACTTTATTTCGAAAAACTCCATAAAGAAGATATTCATGTCCTCTTTTTTCTTTACCCAATTAAACCTAAACTTTAGGAAATTTATAATTGACAGAAGAGTTTATTATTTAAATTGCTCAATAAATTAAGGGGTCTGACAATTTTGGACCATAAGTCATTCGTCGAAAATTGAGGACTTTTAACTTTTTGGACTTCCGGAATTTTGTTCAATTTCAACACAATTACACAATTGAACCGCAATCGCACATGAATTAGGCACGAAACCTTATTTTTCCCCAATTTGTTGATTTGAAATTTATTTTATACTTTATTTTGGATTTGTATGTACAGATGATCATCCCTTTTGAATGATTTGGGCTTAACGTGGTACAAATAATTGGACTCTTTTCGACCCACTAAAATAGTCGAAGAAGAAAAATTGTAAGGATCAAACATATGCTGCAACATTTCCTGGCCAACTGATCGAACACAATCTGTTAACCCAACAAAATGAAAATAGAATAATTTAGTTATGTGTAGAAAATTCATGACGCAACGTACAGAGAAATTAAGAATAATTTTAATGCTAACTAGCTCATGCCGAATCTCAATAAAAATCCAAGTATATAAATTAAATATATGGTTGTGTTCCTTAAATTAGGCAAAATATTTTATGCAACTGGTGCATGGATCTAGGATCCATGCACCCGGGTCGACCCGCCCCACGCGCCTCTGACGCGCGTTTTTACGCGCTCCAACGCGCTCTCACGCGCCCCCACGCGCCTGGTGGGTGCGCTCAAACCTACCAAGATTCGCTCAGGCAGTCATACCCTCATGTTATGTTAGGGTTACCCTCATGTTATGTTAGGGTTACTCTTATGTTATGTTAGGGTTACCCGTGTTACCCTGGTGGGCGCTCAAACCCACCAAGATTCGCTCAGGCAGTCATACCCTCATGTTATCTTAGGGTTACCCTCATGGTATGTTAGGGTTACCCTCATGTTATGTTAGTGTTACCCGTGTTACCCTCACGAGGGTAACACTAACATAACATGAGGGTAATACTAACATAACATGAGGGTAACTCTAACATAACATGAGGGTATGATTAACATTTTAGTTAAGTGGTTTTAAACTAAGGGTATGAAATTTGGATATGGGGTCACATTAACATAACGCTAAGGTAACCCTAACATAACACGAAAGTAACCCTAACATAACGTGAGGGTAACGACCAAAACATGCGAAATAAGTAAAGAGGCATGGGCTGGGCGGGCCAGCCCAGCCCGCGCGCGGCCCAGTTGCACGGATCACAGATCCATGCAACTGGTGCACAGGAGAGTTACTCCTTAAATTATTATTCTTTACTTGTCCTGTAATAAAGCATGAAATCCCACAAAGTAGGAAAGGAAAATTGATGAAATGGTTCAAGATAAGTATAAACGTTTTGCACAACTCTCTTCTTTAAGAAAATCTCAATTTCACTGTCTTTTTTCACAAAGCATTCTCTCTCTCTCTCTCTCTGTCTCTCTCGTACCATTTCTTATCTCATCAAGCACTTCTCTCCTTTTCTCTCTCTGCCAAAAGATCAATGGAGGGAGGAGATGTTGCCGTTCAAGTTCTGGTTCAAAATCTGATCGACGTTACCAAGGGAGAGATCTCACTGATCCGAGGTCTCAAGAAGAATGCCCACAAGCTTCAGAATAGCTTGTCTCTAATCCAAATTTACTTGGACGATGCTGAGAAGAAGTTGATCACCGATGAAGCTGTCAAAACTTGGCTGAAGCAGCTTGATGATGTGGCCTTCGATGCTCATAATGTTCTGGATGAGCTCAACTATCATCTTCTCTCTAAGAAAATGAAGAGAGAAGAAGAAAAAGGTACTACCATCTTCAACCATGAAAGAATTCAGACCCACTTTGGAAAGAAAATCTGGGTCCACGTATCTCAAAACTTCGATGCGATGGTTCTGTTGAGAAAGTTTCTTGCAAATTTGACATATGAAAATGTTCAAGATGAGAGCAAGGAGGTTCTTTTGGGAAAAATACGAAAAGAATTGGGAGACAAAACATATCTCCTTGTTCTTGATGACGTTTAATGCAAAAGTGGCAAGGTCTTAAAAATTCCTTGTCGGGAATTACTTCTACCAAGGGAAATTTCATCCTTGTTACGACCAGGAGTAAAGAGGTTGCTTCGATTGTTGGCACACTCGATGTTCATGATTTGAGTGTCTTATCAAACAAAGATTGTTGGTTCATAAACAAACAAAAAACTTTGAGCAAAGTGGAAGACATTCCTTCTGGGTTTGAAAGCATTGGAAATAATATAATAGAGAGATTGTCAAGGTCTGCCATTAGCTGTCAACGTAGTCGGAGGATTGCTTCAACGTATACCCAAAGATGAGTGGATCTCAACTGCCGAGGATTGGCTTTCAAACCTTCATGTTAATGACAATGACATCTCAAAGTTATTGAGATTGAGCTTTGATCATTTGTCTACACCATCACTCAACTCAAAAGGTGTTTTGCCTATTGTTCAATTTTTCCCAAAGGAGAAGAGATCGACAAACAACAACTGATTGAACTTTGGATGGCACAAGGATTTCTTCAAATTGATCCTAAAAATGGCATGGAGGTTGAGGGCAACAAGTTTTTCCACTTTCTGGTGCGAAATTCCTTGTTACAAGTTGCAGAGAGAGATGAGTTTTCCAACATAACACATTGTAGCATGCACGATCTTTTGCATGATCTAGGATGCATTGTTTCAAAAGGCATCTATCAAGTTCAATATATCGGTGATGCTGGAGATAAATCAAGTTCCGTCCCACAAGAACGGCGGCGTACGTTGTTCGTCAAAGCTGAAGTCTTTCTGATACCATATTCTTAAATTTCAAAAGTCTGCATAGTTTAACATTGATGGTTAAGTTTCTTGAGGAGTTGCCAAGTTCAATCAACGAGCTAATACATTTGCGATATCTTAATATTGCCCCAACAGAAATTCAGAAGTTGCCGGACTCTATTGGTGATCTCTATCAATTGCAAACACTAAGAGTGAATTTGCAGATGAGCAAGCTTCCAAGTACCATACAGTACTTGATCTACTTAAGGCATCTTCATCTTTGGAAATATACAGAATTGTCTCCTAATGTTGGAAGCTTAACTTGTCTTCAAACACTAGAATATTATAACGTGGGCATGGAAGAGGGCAACAGAATTGGAGAGCTTGGAAAGTTGAAAGACCTCCAAGGTAAATTGCATATTTCAAATCTTGAAAAGGTGCACGATCGAAAAGACGCTGAGAGTGCACGTTTATACGAGAAGCCAAAAATATTCAACTTAGTGTTGGAGTGGTGATAGAGATGCGAAATGTGGCCGGGTTTACGAGCGCAAGAAGAAGGCATCATAGTTCTTATTATTTGAATAATTATTTCCAGTTTGTTATTTCCAGACTTGATTAGTTGTTAGGATTGTTTTTATGGGTTTTATTATTCAATTAAGGGTTATTGCGGTACGGGCTTTGTGCATGGGCCTCGTGGCTGTAATTACGTATTTATAGTCATTATGGAATCATGGTTGGGATTATTGAGAACCCTAGTATTTGGCAACATCTTGTTGTGGAGGAATTTCCGTGGCCTCTATAGAGGATTGATATTATTACTCAGTTTTCGTGATCATCTTAACTCTATCAAATTGGTCCGACCTACCGGATCCCTTCCATGCCGGATACACGAAGCACGACGAAGATGGAGAAGATGATCGAAGATTTGGCAACCAGGGTTTCGATCGTGGAGCGCGCCCTTGTAACCCTGGATAAAAACGTAAGCAAATATGATACTCAATTCGCAGCAATCCTTGCAAAACTAGACTCCATGAGCCCACCGACCCCTGTCCCGATTAACCAGCCAAACACTACATCCTCAGGGGAGGGCAGCGGCCCCAGCGGCATTCCTAATTACATCGGGGAGGGGCTTCGCGAACATCTAGTCAGAAACGTGACTCCTTTGGACGGACTAAATCTGCCCCGAATGGATTTACCATCATTCGACGGGAATGACCCAGTGGCATGGCTCGCACAAGCGGAGCAATACTTTTTGGTGCACTGCACGCAGTTGAGGACCGGGTGCAATTGGCTTTGATTGTGATGTCAGGAAAGGCAATGTTTTGGGCACAGTGGGTACTACAGTGATCAGCCGCCATTCCGTGGAGCCAGTTCTCGCGTGAGCTAATTGAGAGGTTCGGGGACAGCTTAGCTATTAACGCTTACGAAGCAATGCATGTGACTCGGCAAACAGGAAACATTAAGGACTATATCTCCTTGTTCGAGGAACGAGTAGCCCAACTACCGTCACTACCCCTAGAGCAGTACCTTGGAATGTTCCTGGGAGGACTATAGGCGTCGATTCGTGATCGGATACCAGATTCGGAGATGTCAGATGTGTTTGCAGCTATTCAGGCCGCACGTCGAATTGCAAGAGTCCCGCGGCCGAATGCGAATGGGAATAGGTTCTCCCCGTCGGGTGGCTTCTCGCGACCACCGACCACCTTCAAAGGAGGTTCAAATTATTCTACGAACACTCACCAAGGGTCGGGTAATTCACAGCCGACACACGTGAAATCGATGACCTCCAGCGTTGGGTTAACGAACAGACTAAACCGAAATATGAGGCATCTGACGGCGGAAGAGGCCCTTGAGTATCGTGAAAAGGGGAAGTACTACCATTGTGGACAACAGTACAGCCCCCTACACAAGTGTGCCGGGAAATTCTATAGTGTCTACATCGAGGCAGATGAGCAAGGAGCTGTAAGTGATGGGGATCATGTAGTGGACGATCCTGTCGAGCCAACGGCCTCGGCGGGGGAGAAAACTAACGAATTCCAGCAGCTGGAATTATCTAATTTGTCGTCTAATGGGTTTGACGGGGCTCGTACTCTAAAATTGTTCGATCGCGTGAGAGATAGACGACTTCTCACAATGATTGACAGCGGGGCTAGCCACTGCTTTATTTCATCGGAGATGGCCTACAAGCTGGGTCTCCATCCGGACAAGTCATCAGCCTTACCCATGGTGTTAGGTGACGGTTCACACGTTCACACAACCGGTATCTGTAAGAATGTTCCCTTCTCATTGGATGGCTGCACTTTCCATATTGATTATTACGTATTTCTGATTAGTGGTGTGGATATTATTTTGGAAATTTCTTGGCTAGAACAGTTGGGTGATGTAACTGCGAATTGGGCAGAGTTAACAATGAAATTTGAGGCTGGGGGCAAGCAAGTTTGTCTACGAGGGGATCCATCCCTCACTCGAAAGGGCTGCCCCCCGAATGAGCTCACGTCGTTGGAGTCGGAGGACCACGCATGGTTGTTATGGGCACTAGACGGGGCAGTTGGTCCCATGGGGGCAGCAGGCCCGTGATC
Organism: Scutellaria baicalensis; assembly: GCA_005771605.1. Taxonomy (NCBI): domain Eukaryota; kingdom Viridiplantae; phylum Streptophyta; class Magnoliopsida; order Lamiales; family Lamiaceae; genus Scutellaria; species Scutellaria baicalensis. The sequence continues at coordinate 26,465,575 of CM016724.1, forward strand.
CTTGACACCAGAGCAACATTGGGAGTTGGATTCTATCATAGCTGCCCACCCGTCGATCACCCAACCACCGGGTGGGTTATCGCCAGCTCAGACATGTGATCATCGCATTCCTTTACAGCCGGGGACAGCCCCAATTTCAGTACGGCTGTATCGGTACAATCACATGCAAAAGGATGAAATGGAGAAATTGGTATCTGAAATGCTAGGTGCTGGAATCATTTAGCCAAGCACCAGCCCCTATTCCAGCCCTGTTATTTTGGTTCATAAAAAGATAGGTCGTGGCGATTTTGTGTAGATTACCGAGCCCTAAATAAAGCCACTGTACCGGACAAGTACCCAATTCCGATGATATAAGAGCTCTTCGACGAATTGCATGGAGCTCGTTGGTTTAGCAAGATCGACCTCCGGGCTGGGTACCATCAAATCAGGGTACACCCAGAGGACTGTCCCGAAGACAGCCTTACGTACACATTCCGGCCACTACGTGTTCTTAGTAATGCCTTTTGGTCTTACAAACGCTCCCGCTACCTTTCAAAGCCTAATGAATGACGTGTTCCGACCATTTTTACGAAAGTTTGTACTGGTCTTCTTTGATGATATCCTCGTGTACAGCCATCCTGGTCGGCTCACCTCCGACATCTTCGCCAGGTTTTCCAGTTATTGTATACACACTCCTTATATATTAACCCAAAAAAGTGCACATTCGGTGATTCCCAGGTTGAGTATTTGGGTCACTTAATGTCGATCGAGGGAGTGCAAATGGACCCCGAGAAGGTTGGTGCAGTGCTGAAATGGCCAACTCCAGGCTCTCCGCGCGCATTGCGTGGGTTCTTAGGGCTGACAGGTTATTATCGCAGGTTCATCCGGAATTATGGGAGCATCGCCGGCCCACTCACACGGCTGCTCAAGAAAGATAGGTTGAGGGCCTGGGATTGGCCCGCGGAGGCTGACCAAGCCTTCCAAAAGCTGAAATCAGCCCTTACCATTGCCCCCGTCCTCCGAATGTCGGACTTTGCTAAATTTTTTGTGGTAGAGTGCGATGCATCAGGTCGGGGAATCGGGGCGGTCCTCATGCAGGAGAAACAACCCATAGCCTATTTCAGCAAGCAACTCGGAGAAAGGGCCCTATCTAAATCAGCATATGAAAAAGAGTTGATGGCTCTTGTGTTAGCAGTGCACCATTGGCGACCCTACCTGCTTGGTTACCGATTCGAGGTACGCACGGATCAGCACAGCTTGAAACAATTATTGGGGCAAACTCTCACCACTCCCGCACAGCAAAATTGGGCATCAAAATTGTTGGGTTATGATTTTGACATCGTATATAAGGAGGGTTTGGCGAATCAGGCAACAGACTTATTATCGCGCCGAGATGAAGAGCTGCAAATGGCAGCCGTGAGCCTGCCCCAGTGGCTGGAATGGGGCAGCTTTCGAGAGGAGATTCGAGCCGACCCGTTGTTGAGTCGAATCCTCGAAGATTTGGCTCGCGGGCTACCCGGGCAGACTCACTACACGGCTGTACACGGAATCCTCTACAAGGTCGGTTAGTGATTCCTCGGGATTCTCCTTGTACCACTCCACACCGACGGGTGATCACTCGGGCGCTTTCCGTACTTATCGCCGATTGGCAGCCAACCTTTATTGGCTCGAAATGATGTAGACTGTCACGCAGTTTGTGGCGGCGTGTGAGGTGTGTCAGCGGAATAAATATGAGACTAAATCCCCAGCTGGTCTTCTCAACCCGCTACCTATTCCATCGTGTGTATGGGAAGACATCAGTATGGATTTTATTACCGGCTTACCTCGGTCAGGGGGTGTGGATTACATATTAGTGGTAGTTGATCGATTCTCTAAGTACGGTCATTTCATGGGATTACGACATCCCTTCACAGCCCGCACTGTGGCCAAGGTCTTCGTTAAAGAAATCGTTCGGTTGCATGGCATTCCAGCATCAATAGTTTCAGACAGGGACCCGATATTTTTGAGCTCATTTTGGCGTGAACTATTTAAACAGGCCGGAACGACACTAAAGATGAGTTCAGCTTATCACCCCGAGACAGATGGGCAGTCGGAGGTATTAAATCACTGCATTGAAACTTACTTACGCTGCTTTACATCCGAACGACCAAAGGGGTGGGGCACTTGGCTGCCATGGGTGGAGTTCTGCTATAATACAGCCTTTTAATCGAGTGCCGGAACCACCCCGTTCGAGGCTGTATATGGTCGGTCGACGCCATTGTTGATGTCGTTTTTGCCCGGAGAGGTGCGGGTGCAGGCGATGGCCGACGCACTGCGGGAGAGAGATGAGATTTTACGAGACTTGAAGGTTAATCTTGAGCGTGCCCAACAGCATATGTTGAGAGAGGTGAACAAGCATCGTCGGTCAGTGGAGTTTGCGGTGGGTGATAAAGTCTTCCTCAAGTTTCGTCCATACCGGCAGAAGTCATTATTTGCTGGCTGAAATGCGAAGCTAGCTCCGCGATATTTCGGGCCGTTCGTAATCGTAGCGCGGGTGGGGAAGGTGGCGTACAAGCTACAGCTTCCCGAGCAGTCCCGCATCCATCCGATTTTTCATGTGTCCTTGTTGAAGCCTGCCATTGGGTCAGTAACGACGGAACCAATCCTCCCCGAGGACTTGTTGCAGGTTGATCCACCGTTTCTTCCAGCGGCAGTAGTGGATAGGAGGGTGTTGGAGATCTTCGGGGAGCCGATAGATCAGGTTTTGGTTCAATGGCAAGGACTGGGAGATGACGAGCGGACATGGATGGACAGAGCTGATTTTCTGGGACAGTTTCCAGGCTTCAGCCTTGAGGACAAGGCTGCTTCGTCGGTGGAGTAATTGATAGAGATGCGAAATGGGGCCGGGTTTACGAGTGCAAGAACAAGGTAGCATAGTTCTTATTATTTGAATGAATTATTTCCAGTTTGTTATTTCCAGACTTGATTAGTTGTTAGGATTGTTTTTATGGGTTTTATTATTCAATTAAGTGTTATTGCGGTACGGGCATTGTGCATGGGCTCGTGGCTGTAATTACGTATTTATAGTCATTATGGAATCATGGTTGGGATTATTGAGAACCCTAGTATTTGGCAACATCTTGTTGTGGCGGAATTTCCGTGGCCTCTATAGAAGATTGATATTATTACTCAGTTTTCGTGATCATCTTAACTCTATCAAGTGGAGTATATCCAGAGAAGGTGAAACAAATGATGAAAATGTGTTTGAAGGTCTCCGACCTCATCCAAATGTGAAGAGGTTAGAGATAATTGGATTCAAAGGCACAAGATTTCCATCATGGACGTTGGATATCGCAGACACACTAAATAATTTGATGGATGTATCACTGAGTAATTGCAGTGAATGTGAAGAAATCCCAATGATGGGGCAGTTGCCACATCTGAAATCTGTGACTTTGCAGGGTCTGGGGAAAGTGAAATCTATACGTTCTTTAATATTCAAGGTGGATAGTAGGTGCAAGGAGAGAAATGTGGTGGTGTTTTCGGTGCTTAAACGACTCACATAGTCAGGAATGCCAAATTAAGTTGGTAGAGTGGATGGAAATAGAAATGGGTGAAAATGAGCATCCACTTGAGATAAAGGTATTTCCTTGCCTTGAGGAATTGGGGATATATGAATGCAAGCAATTGAGGATGAATCCAAGTCAATTCTCATCATCAAGTGATAAGGAATTATATCCTGCCTTACACATGTGCGGATCTCTTATACATTTCAAAATTGATGAAGTAGATGAATCGAAATATCTCCCGATTAGTTTTTTCTCTACAATCAAAATCTCTCAAAATTACCAGATGGTGTGGAGACCCTCAATTCTCTCAAGGTGTTAGATATATGGGGATGTCCAAATCTGAAGTCAATAGCATATAGAAGAGATGGAGAATCCCAAGGCTTAACATCGCTTGAAAGGTTGAGAATTAAAGAGTGTGAAGGCCTCCGCATTTTGCCATGTGCTCCCTCACTCCAGACTTTGACGTTGTGGAACTTAAGCAGCTTAATGAATTTGGCAAAGATAATTGATTGTATGGCTAAGATGTCTATATAAGAGTAAGATATTTGTGGCTAAAGATTCATCTTAATTCACGTAACAGAGGTACAATATATAGAGCTATATCAACTCTTGATTACAACAAATCTCATAGCATGTATCTATACAAATATAGTTTATCTCTATTAGAATATTCTAGACTATTCCTTAATACGCCCCCGTAAAATTGACGTGCTATCGACAACAGAGATTTTGGAGCGTAGATGATGAAATCTCGTTTGAGCTAATGGTTTGGTAAGAATATCCGCCAATTGATCCTGAGTGTTAACATAAGACACACGTAGAACACCTTTAGAAGTTAGATCTCGAACAAAATGTACATCGATAGCAATGTGCTTCTCCGTGAATGTTGTATCGGATATAGAGCCAAACGTGTTGCACTCATGTTGTCACATAAGAGACGAGGAGTTGCAGCCAGGGAGACACCAAGTTCACGAAAAAGGTTGACAATCTAGCCAACCTCTGAAGCTGCAGACGCCAGGGCATGATACTCAGCTTCCGTGGAGGATCGGGCAACTCCAGTTTGTTTACGAGACCGCCAAGAGATAGGGTTGTCACCAAGAAATACTACATAAGCTGAAGTGGATTTGCAGTCAAGAGGATCACCTCCAAAATCCGAATCAGAGTAGGCGGTGAGACATATATTAGACACACGACGAAGCAAGAGACCATGATGTATGGTCCCCTTAAGATAGCGTAGAAGACGCTTTACTTCTCCCCAATCAGTTGAAGATGGTGCCGCCATACACTGAGCTAGTCTGTTTACTGTGAAGGATATATCGGGTCGTGTGAAAGCGAGATACTGGAGACCACCGATGGCGCTGTGGTACTGAGTAGGAGTGACGGTGTCATTAGAAGCAGCACTCTTAGGGTTGCTGGGAGTACATATGGGTTTCGCGCCGTCCATACCAAGTCGCCGTAAGAGATCAACCAAGTATTTATGTTGTGACAGAAATAAGCCCTGCTGACATCGAGCCACTTTGATGCCTAGAAAATAGGACAAGGGACTGAGGTCTTTGACATCAAAAGATCGTCGAAGTGAGGCCATGAGCTCGGATATACGATGCTGACAAGACCCGGTGATGATCAAGTCATCAACATAGACAAGCACAAACAGACGTATGGAGGCACGATTGTACACAAACAGAGAGCTATCTGCTCGAGATTGAACAAAACCGAATGCAATGAGTACCTAACTTAAGGCAACATACCATTCTCGAGGTGCTTGCCGAAGTCCATAGAGAGACTTGTGAAGCAAGCACACATGTTTAGGATATTCAAGATCAACAAAACCCGGAGGTTGAGACATGTACACAGGAGAGTTGAGCTTACCATGCAGAAAGACATTGCTTATGTCGAGTTGCTGCAGAGGCCAGTTTGCAGACAAGGCTAAAGTCAATACCGTGCGAATGGTGACTGGCTTAACAACAGGACTAAAAGTTTCCAAGAAATCCACACTAGGACGTTGATGAAAGCCCTATGCCACTAGACGCGCCTTGTACCGTTCGATAGTACCATCAGGCTTTCTCTTGATACGGAAAACCCATTTGCAACCAATAATGTTTGCAGTGGGAGGTGGAGAAACAAGTGTCCAAGTACCATGTCGCTGCAATGCAGTAAATTCATCTGCCATGGCCTGACGCCAGGATGGATGAGAGAGAGCAGAAGTAACCGTAGAAGGTTCAACATCATCCGGTAAGGGGTGTTTGGTGGCAGCATAAAGTCGTTTGGGTTTGAATATGTTGTTTTGGGCACGGGTTCGCATCGGATGAGTGTGTGTCAGGGCTGGATAGTTTTCAGCATGTCGGTCTGGGACATTATTAGGCGAGGCTGACAATATAGGTGGAGAAGAAGTGTCGGCTTGTGTAGTGAAAGGTGTAGGCTCAATGTTGGCAATAGGTGTTGGCTCTGTGGATTTGTGAAGTATTAGTGGAATTGGTGACTTATGCACAGGTGCTAGGGAAGAAGAGAAATCCCAAAAAGCATGCTCTGCAAATTTGACATGGCGAGAATGATATATTTTGCCAGAAGTAGGATCATAGCAGCGGTAAGCACTCTGGTTTGTGGAATAACCAACGAATATGCTCGGTGTTGATGGAAACATGAGTTTATTAGTGTTGTAAGGTCGGAGCTAGGGAAAGCAGATACACCCAAATGTTCGCAGCTTGAGGTAATTAGGAGGCCGTCGAAATAGAACCTCAAATGGACTCTGTTCAGCATGCAAGAGTGTAGGAGTTCGATTAATAAGATATGTAGCCATTTGAACGGTGAAAGCCCAATAAGCAGGAGGCAGCCGTGCATAATGAAGCAGAGCCCGTGTAATCTCCACAATGTGACGATTGCGTCTTTCGGAGATACTGTTTTGTTGTGGTGTGTGGGGAGCAGTTGTGAGCCAGTTGATGCCTTGAGCACAGAGATAAGGTTTGAGAGCCAGAAATTCTCCACCATTGTCAGTATAGAAATCCAGAATAGATGTGTTAAATTGTTTCTCCACCAATTTCTGAAAATTAATAAATATAGATGCAACTTGGGATTTTGCTTGGAGCATGTATACCCAACAGTAATGACTGAACAAGTCAACAAAAAGTAGAAAATAGCGACATCCATCAACAGAAGTATGAGGGGAGGGGCCCCAAACATCAGCATATAAATATTCAAGTGGCCGAGTGGCAATAAGAGAAGAATCTCCAAAAGATAAGTAGTGAGATTTACTCACACTACAAGAGTCACAATGTTCAGGCAAAGATGCCGACTTATTTAAAACTGGTAAATGATGAGAAGATAACATAAAATTGCTAATTCGTCTGGAAGGATGACCAAGACGAGCATGCCAATGCACAAGTGTGGTACGGACACCAAGAGCAGCAACCTTTGAATCAGAACTGGACACTGATGGCCGAAGAGTGTATATGTCATTATTGCAAGGGCCGCGAGCCATTACGGCCCCCGTTGTTGGTTCCTTTATCAAAAAATAATTAGGAAAAAATTCCAGAGAAACATGATTGGCCTTGGTAAATTGATGAACAGATATTAAATTTTTAGCAGCCCGAGGGACATGTAAGACATCAGACAATACTGAAAGAATGAGACGGAGTAGAGAGTGTTGTTGTACCAGTGTGAGATATAGGAAGGTTATGTCCATCAGCTATTTGCACCTCGTCAGTACCATCATATTCGGAATGAATAGAAAGATTTCCAAGATCACCTGTAAGATTGTGAGAAGCACCAGAGTCCATAATCCAAGGTGTATAAGAAGAATTACCAGGAGAGTAAGCAACATTGGCCATCGGTGGGCGGCGACAGTAGGGAGCCGTGTGGCCATGATAACCACAGAGTTGACATGTGACAGGGTTGTCTTGGTTATTATGTTGATGAGAAGGGTCACTGTGCCTTTGTTGAGAGGAGGATGCATCTCGATAGGAGTATGATGAATTTCTACGATCACCTCGACCTCAGCGAGTTGAGTTTCCATAATTGTCGCGACCTCGTGGGGAACCGCGGCCTCGGGAGTTGCTGGAATTTGCTGTTTGAGCAACATGGGCAGTGGCTACAAGTTGAGAAGCCTCAGTTTCAGCTTGTTTGAGATAGAACTCATGCTCAACCAAGCGATCACGTAATTCCTCAAAACGAAAGGGTGTCTCCCTCATTCGAATTGCGCTAACCAATTCACGATAAGCAGGTCCAAGGCCATTAATTATGTAAAGAGTAAGATCATCATCCTTTATAGGGTCATCAATAAGAGCTAATTCATCAGATAGAGATTTAATATGATTAACATATTCAGATATGGATCGATTACCAAGTGAGGCCTTGGTGAGAGTAGTTTTGAGATGCATCACATGTGCCCTAGATGTGCTGGCGAAGGCACGAGACAAGATGGACCAAGCATCTGCCGAGGTTTTGACCGAGGACAAGATCGGTAGGATATTAGAGGAGACCGAACCAAGGATTGCAGCGAGTAGCAATTGATCCTGTTGGAACCATGCACGTGAGGCGTCCGGATCTGTAGCAGTAGCAGGCTGAGGTGTGGATCCATCGATGAACCCGATCAGAGACAGGTCGTTTAGTAGAGCAAACAAATGTGTTAGCCACGAGGAAAAATTGGTTGTAGTGAGTTTAATGAGGAGATGATGATGCGCCGAGATGGGTACGAGAGTGGGAGGGGAAGAAGACATGGTGGAGGTGTTGCTGCCGGCGGTAGGGTTGTTGCCAGTAGTATTGGTCATGAGAGAGGATCGGTAAAAAATCTCGTTAGAGAGTGGCGTAACTGATACCATATAAGAGTAAGATATTTGTGGCTAAAGATTCATCTTAATTCACGTAACAGAGGTACAATATATCGAGCTATATCAACTCTTGATTACAACAAATCTCATAGCATATATCTATACAAATATAGTTTATCTCTATTAGAATATTCTAGACTATTCCTTAATAGTCTAGTCTCATCTCACTCAAAATCAGGAATATTCCAAAACTCATCTCACCCGCCCCTGCTGTTTTCCCCAACTTGCAAGTATTATGGATGAGTCCAGATGATAGAGATTCAAGTGAAAGTGCAGAGAAGGGGGTGTTGATGGAATGTTGCAAGCTGCATCCCCCCAATTCACTTACTTACTTATCTTTAAGAGGGATGGAGGATTGGGGCTCTCTTCCCCATTCGCTTCAACATCTCAATGCTCTTTCGACTTTATACTTGTTCAATTTCAGAATAGAAGAATTGCCGGAATGGTTTGATTTATGTGAATATAAGGAGTTGATGAGTGTGAGAATCATACGAAGCCTCAAGAAATTAAGTGAATTAGTGATTGGAGATTGTGATCCGGAACTAAAGAGGTGGATTGGACAACAAACTGATGATGTCTCTCATATCCCCTACATACAGGTTGATGGGCATCGCTTTCCAGAGGATGGTGTAATTATCATTTTCAAATTCACCTGCAACATTATATATATGCATCTGTTTGATTAAAGGATATTTATTAATTTTCCATTTTTTACATTTCAGGAATTTGGATGGATACAACTAGCAGCTAGTGTGTAAGATCCATCTTCACTCTTTTTTTTTTTTTTTTACATGTGATTAATTATGGTAGCCTTACTGTTTGTTAAATTGCCCAAATGAAAATACACTATTACTTTTTAGAGTTGCATTTTCAATAGGTGAGATACATAACATGTTATATCATCATCTGCATAAAGTGCATGGACACACATATATGTATAACACATTTACTATTCTCAAGTTTCAGATTCCTGCATTTCACCAATTAATGAGTATGTGTACTTGGTCTTTGTAGACTAGTGGAGGGAGTGCTTTGAGGTTGATTTTTATCATGGTAAGATATATATCTATAATACTATATAAATATGGATGTTTTGTCCATTTTTTGTAATATCTATTTTAACCCTCTTAGATAATGTCAATTTTAGAGTCCTAATTACAGAATACTCTTATATTTTGTAATGCCTATTTTAACCCTCTTGGATAATGTCAATTTTAGAGTCCTAATTACAGAATACTCTTATGAAGGATAATAATGTAATTCAATAATATCTATTAATAACATCAATAATATCTATTAATAACATAGATATACATATACACATAATTTTATATTTAAAATATCTAAAACTTAAATTTATAAATTTAAATTTATATATATGTTGGAATTTTATCACATAACAATGTTGGAGCAATCGAGCATGAGAATTTTGATTTGATATTATATAATTAAGTATTCATGACATTATCTTTCATTATTAATGTAAATATTAAGTTTTATCTTTATAGATTAAGAAACGAGCAGATCTCATAAAATTTATAACTCAATATTAATTCATATTAATACAAGTTAATACAATTGAAACATGAAAATCAAATAACACAGATTCCATCCAAATAAAACAAAATTTGAAAACAGGAAACCTAATACAATTAGAATTCTAAACTTCATGCAAATACAATTAGAATTCTAAACTTCATGCAATTCTAAAAGATATAGTTAGAAAAAGAAATTGAATCCTAATACAATTAGGAGTACTAAGACTCTATAAATAATCCTTCAATTAAACCAGAAAATATTCAAACAAAAAGAGATAGAAAGAGAAAGAATACAATTTCTCGAAGTTTTCTTCCGACATCAGGTATAAGTTTAATTAATTACCTTCTACTTTATTATCGTTTACGCTAAACTATGAAGATAATCAACTCAAGTTGAACAGCCCAACTCTTTGAGTCCAAATTTGGACAATTCAAAAATGAATTATTTTAATTCAGTTTTATAATTAAATATATCTCAATTAAACGTTGGGTAATGTAATTAATTCATACATCGATAATATAACACCCCAAAATTTTTATAACATAGATTATATATATATATATTCGTGTGTGTATTGTTAAGTGATAGCCCAATAGTTGGGCCAAAGTGGGAGCCAAATATTAGTTTTCTCGGCCCAACTAAAATCAAGAAAATAGCCCAAGCAAGAGCCCAATTTATTCAGCCCATTTCTTTGAAGAAGTCTTGTCATCACTCTTGCTTCTTTGCTGCTTCACACGTGTTTTTATTTCTGTTGCACCTGTAAAAAAATGAATTACTCTCCTTTTTCCCCATATTTTCGATTCATCAAACACAAAGAAGGGAGGTGGGGAATTTTTATAGAAAAATTGTGGGACTTCAAGGGGTAAAATTTTTGTTTCCTGTAATCCCGTTTTTCTTTCGTCAAATTGCCGCGGCACTCCTCTGCCGTCGCCGTAGCCACCAGCGACACCACCCCATCTCTCTTTCCTTTTCTTCTTTTATTTTTTTCCTCTTCAATTCCTTTCACCCTTTTTCTCTGTATTTATACATACATGTATATATATATATATGTGAATCTGCCTTTTCTTTTCCTTCTCTCTCTCTCTCTCTCTCTTCTCTCTCGCTGTTTCTCATTCTCGGCTGCAGGATTGGTGTCGCCGTGTGCGGCGGCGCTGCTGTGGGTGTGTGCTGTGAGAGTGTGTTGGATGTGTTGAGTGTGTGTGTTGTTTGGGTGTTGTTGTTGGTTGTTGGGGGGGAGGGACGAGGGAGGCGCTGCCGCGACGGGCGGCGCCGTGTGCTGGATTGATTGGAGGGGACGCCGGCGTTTATCGCCGACAGGGTCTCGGCGGCGTGGGACGGTGGCAGTAGCAGAAATCGGAGGAAAGGGGTGGATGTGAATCGGGTTGCGTGTGTGCTGGTGGGTGACGCCGTGAGCGGCACCGCCGTGCGAAGACATGAGAAGCAACGCCGCCGGAGGCAGCGCTGCGTGCTGCGCGCAGAGGGGGGAGAAAAGTGTGCGTGTGTGTGCTATGTGAAGGCCGTGCAGTGTGCGTGTGTGTGTGGGGGGGGGCAGCGCCGTGCAGTGGTTGGGAATGGCCGCTGCTGCCGGCGGAGGGCAGCAGCGGCGGCGGCCGTGCAGGGGGAGGTGATGGCGACGGGTTTGGGGAGAAAGGGAGCAGGGGCTGGAGTTTTAAAATTAGGATAATTCCAAGGACCTTTGTGCAAATTCCTATCTTTTGCTTAATTATTGTTCCAGCCTTGATTAATTGCTCAATTGCATATTAGTCCCTACAAATACTATTAATTATTGCTGAGCCCCTGAAGTTAATTTTAATTGCAGTTTGTTCCCCAGAACTTATGGAAATAATATTATGACCCCAAACCTTATATTTTATGTATGAAAGGGGCTGGAATGACACCCAAAATAATACGAAAAATATGATAAATGATTATTCTGAATTCAAGCAAGCCCTAACCCTATGATCACCGACTATTTTTCTTTCTGAGGGGTTACTCCGTTGATTATTTCATATATCTATAGTTAAATTAGACGCTAAGTCGAATTATTACGCTTTGTAGGATTTACGGACGAGGGACACGAGTAAGGGAGAAAAACGACGAACTTCGATCGAACTTTCGATAACCAAGGTGGGGGTAAAATCCTATCAAATATATATGCTTTTAATTGTGCAATTTACTACGTGAAATTGCTGCATTATACAACGTGTTGCACGAAATTGATTTCATGTTGATCGTTTATATTTGATGATTGTTTAACTAGAAAAATATGTACTTTCAAGGAGTTTTGTTTTCCAACAATACAAATGCAATTTATTTCATATGATGAAAAGTCGGGATAATACCCGTACAGGAAGGGTTTCTTTAGAAACCAATACAGGTCAAAAGATTTATTTGTTTATTTATACTTGTCATGAATTATATGAACCTACGTGAATGTGATTAACGTGTACTATGTGTTATGTGTGAATGATTATGTGAAACACTTAACTGCGCATGCGCATCCTATGCCAAGTATATCGGGTATTCTACGGAAACCCCACATGAAGGGTGTAAAAACCCAATGGAGTCGGATTCGGGCTCGATAGGCTTTTCTCGGAAACCTATCCAGAGGTTACATGGGACTACTCGGGAGTCCGCAATGTGTACTATGTATATGTATATAATAGAATTATGATAAAACATGTTTCCCCTTTCACAGTACAGGTCAACCCACTAAGTGTACTTTTGACACTCACCCCTTATATGTTTTTATTTTACAGAAAGCCATGAATGAAGAAGGGACGAGCTGAATTGCCTGACACTTTTGCATGTATAACTATGTATATTTTCCTTGTCGGCATTTCCAGAACCCTATTTTGGTACTCTGTATTAAGAATTCTTTTACGTTTGAACTAAACATACTTCTTCGTTGTACATGTTAATCTCTTCTGAGTACGAGGTTATCATTTTCAGAATGTCGTTTACCATCTGTTTTTTGATGATCTATTCTTTTGGCTAGATGCCCTGTTTATAAGTTGTGCTTCCGCTATATAAGTCATATTTCCATATTCGAAAATGGGGCGTGAAAGTATTGGTATCAGAGCATGGCTCTACATTTTTTTCTTTCGTAGAGCCTTGCTCATAAAACCGTGTGTGTATAAAAATAAGTACGAATTGTATGATTAATATGTGAGTTAGACAGACAATTCTGTTCGACCTTTTTCCGCCAGGTATTTTTGAAATTTATGATGTAAATGTTATTATATGCTGTTGGGTTTCCTCTGTTATAAGAACAGGATGGCGATGTCAATAGGATATGGGTAGGTTTAATTATGAGTTAACTATGGAACTTACATAAGAGTTTGTGGATGATAGATGGCCGCTTTTCGTAGAACCGCTAGAAAAAGGGTACCTAGATATGAGACTCAGAAAGCTAGAGCTACCCGACTTTTTTATGAAAGCAGTGTTGCAGGGAAATGTATTGGTGGGAGAGCACATAGCCAGACTTTTTCATTGCTGGCGAGAAGCAGGAGGAGCCACGGGTAGAATAAGGAACTTAGATGCAACGAGTCGTTTGATTGAAACACTTCCAAGTCAGTGGACTACGAGGGCCAGGTTAGTATACAGAGATGAGATAGTATACTCGGGAGTGGATGGCACTCCGAGTATGGACTTCGGGAGGATGGCCCAGCAGTTGATGGATCTCTGGATGAGGCATGAACAGCCACCTCCACCAGAGAGGGGGCCGTTTGATCCATCCAGTGGGGACTCGGACGAGGGGGGATGATGAGGAGGATCCTGAAAAGGATCCTGAGGAGGATCCAGACGAGCACATGGAGGAGAGGGGGCCAGGGGCTGCCCCACCGGGATTTCAGGGACCCCCGTCCCCACCAGCGGTGATGGTATAGGGAGATTATGTGTATATATATATATATAACGACTAACCTTCTCGGTGAAATAGTTGCTTATGTTATAAAAATCTCTTTTCTTTATATCTTCGCGAGAGTTATAGGATTTGATCTTTTCTGATCAGAAGCATGAGGAGAGGTAGACCACGAAAGAACCCACAACCAGCAGAACAAATAGCGGATAACTCGACGATGGGACAACCTGTACCTGAATGATTGGAGCCACGACAGAATATATCGAGCCAATCTACGTCAGGGCCGCCACCTATGGAGCCCATGGAGAGTTTACTCACCGTCTTACGAGGTTTAGCTGAACGGTTAGGCAACGAAAACACAACAACCGCACCGGTAGAACCCAAAGAGGACGTGAATAAAGTAATCGAACTTTTCCGACGCTTTAACCCCCCAATATTCAATGGAAAAGAAGAACCATCTGATGCTGAGGAGTGGCTGTGAGCCCTCGATCGACTGTTCACTCACATGACTTGCACCGAGGCACAGAAAATCTCGTGTGCCATCTTTCAGTTCTCAGAAGAAGCAAGCTTCTGGTGGGAATCCTATAGTCGGACTTTGACCATGGAAAGGAAGAACAAAATGACTTGGTCAGAGTTCAAAGAGATCTTCATGCAGAATTATCTGCCTCAATCCTATCGGGACACAAAGGAAATATAATTTTTACACCTTAGACAGGGGTTTCTGACGGTGGGTGAATACGAGAGAAAGTTTAATCAATTAAGCAGATATGTCACTCATCTGGTGGATACGGACTCTAAAAAGGCCAGGCATTTCTGTAGGGGATTACGCCCAGAAGTTGGTGCTATCCTAGCAGGGCAAGGAGAGATCTCATACGAAGAGATGGTGAGAAGAGCCTTGGAAGTAAGTTCTCGTATACGAACAGATGTAGTAATTCCGAAGAAAACCAACGAGGAATTAGGGAAGAGAAAGTGGGTTAATCCGGGACCAAGTCAGAACCAGAATTTTAATCAAATGAAACGACCAATGGGAGGTAATAGTTTTAATGCTCCAGATAACAGACCAAAACCTTTTTGTCACGAATGCAGGAGACATCATTCGGGATCATGTCTCCGTGGTACACAAAATTGTTTCCGATGTAAGGAACCGGGCCATAGCTCGATGAACTGTCCGAAGTTTTCAGCAACGCAAGGATTTAAGCAGAGACCCAATATGGGAAGAGCTCGAGCTTTTGCCCTTGCCGTAATGAAGAGGCGGAGGACCCGGAGACAATGGCAGGTATGTTATTAGTTTGTATCTGCCTGCGCTTGTCTTATTTGATACTGGGGTAACCCATTCATTTATCTCCGTCAAATTTTATGAAATGTTGGAACTGGATAGCAGTACAATAGATGCTAAAATCCTAAAGGTTAGTATACCTTCAAGAAAGACAGTTAGAACCCAGAGGGCGTGTCGGAACCTAGATATAACCTTTGGAAATAAAACTCTTTTTGCCGACCTGCATGTATTGGAAATGAAAGATTTTGACGTAATCTTGGGGATGGATTGGCTAACGAGCAATCATGCGGTAATCAAGTGCTACGAACGAGAGATTCTCTTTAGACCGCCTGAAGGTGAAGGGTTTACTTTCTTCGAAACTCGAGTTGGGTTAAATCTTAGAGTGATTACGGGCTTACAAGCTGTAAAATTACTCAGGGGAGGAGATTGCGAAGTGATGTTAGTCAATTTGGTGGATCTCAAACAAGAGACAGATCCAATTGATAAAGTACCGATAGTGAAAGAGTTCAAGGATGTGTTCCCTGAAGAACTACCCGGTCCACCACCAGATAGAGAGGTGGAATTCGGAATAGAATTGGTGCCTGGATCCGCACCAGTGTCTAAAGCTCCGTACCGAATGGCACCGAAAGAATTGCAAGAATTAAAGGTGCAGTTACAGGAGTTGTTGGAAAAAGGTTTTACTCGGCCCAGTGTGTCTCCATGGGGAGCTCCTGTGCTATTTGTAAAGAAGAAAGATGGAACCTTTCGGATGTGCATCGACTACCGCGAGTTAAACAAGAGAACCATCAAGAACAAGTACCCGTTACCTCGAATTGAAGATTTGTTTGATCAGCTAAAGGGTGCCAGCGTATTTTCAAAAATCGATTTAAGGTCTGGATATCATCAAGTGAAGGTCAAGAAGGAGGACATATTCAAGACAGCTTTCCGAACAAGATACGACCACTACGAGTTCGTAGTGATGCCTTTCGGATTAAGCAATGCACCAGCAGTTTTCATGGATATGATGAATCGTGTCTTCCACCCATACCTTGATCAATTTGTGATAGTATTTATCGATGATATTTTGATATATTCCAGCAATAAAGTGCACCATGAAGAACATCTACGAATCGCGTTAGAAATCCTACGAAAGGAAAAGCTATACGCGAAATTTAAGAAATGTGAATTCTGGTTAGACAAGGTATCATTCCTTGGACATATTGTTTCTGCACAAGGAATAGAGGTGGACCCAGCCAAAGTAGAAGCCGTTAGTAATTGGAAGGCACCATGTAACGTAAACGAAGTGCGAAGTTTTCTGGGGTTAGCAGGATATTACCGAAGGTTCATAGAAGGATTCTCCAAGATTGCTCTACCCATGACTCGTTTAACTCGAAAGGAGATGAAATTTCAATGGACGGATCGGTGTGAAGAGAGCTTCCAAGAATTGAAGAGACGACTAACTGCGGCACCAGTACTCACACTTCCAGATGGAACGAAGGGATTCGTGGTTTATAGTGATGCGTCCAAGCAAGGTTTGGGATGCGTTTTAATGCAGGAAGGAAAAATGATAGCCTATGCGTCAAGATAGCTAAGAACTCATGAGCAAAATTATCCAACTCATGACCTGGAACTAGCCGCCGTAGTGTACGCCCTCAGGATTTGGCGACACTATTTATATGGAGGGAAATGTGAGATCTACACAGATCACAAGAGCCTGAAATATTTCTTCGAACAAAAAGGCGAATTGGTAAAGGATTATGATTGCACCATACTTTACCATCCAGGAAAGGCGAATGTTGTTGCTGATGCACTTAGCCGGAAGAGGACTGGAGAAGCAATTTGTCCACTTACTAATCAAGATTTGCTGACAAGAGAAATGGCTAAGTTAAGTTTAGAGATAGTCGTGCCACCAAACAACATCAAAGCTAGGGTTGTAGCTTTGACGGTGCGACCCACTCTACGAGAAAAGATCGCCGAAGCTCAGAAAAATGATAGATTCCTACAACGAATAAGGGAACGCATGGAGAAAGGAAAGGCAGAAGGATTTACGAATTCAGCCGATGGAGCCCTTACATTTAGGGGAAGACTCTGTGTGCCAAAAGACGAAGAATTGAAAAATAGAATTTTGAAAGAGGCACACGCAACCCCATACTCAGCTCATCCTGGAGGTACGAAGATGTATCAAGATTTGAAGAAGACTTTTTGGTGGCGCAATATGAAGAGCAGCATCAGACAATTTGTTAAGAGATGTTTGGTTTGCCAACAAGTGAAAGCAGAACACCAACGACCTGGAGGAATGCTAGTGCCTTTGAAAATACTAGAATGGAAATGGGAGCATATCACCATGGATTTTGTAGTGGGATTACCCAAAACTAGACAAGGAAACCAAGCGGTTTGGGTAATTGTTGATAGACTAACGAAATCTGCACACTTTCTACCGATTAGAATGACTTTGGAGATAGATAAGTTGGCACGAATCTACTTAAAGGAAATAGTCCGACTCCATGGAGTGTCGGTTTCCATCGTTTCTGATAGAGATCCTCGTTTCACGTCTCGTTTCTGGCATAGCCTACAAAAGGAGTTGGGAACCAAACTGGCATTCAGCACAGCTTTCCACCCACAGACGGATGGACAAACTGAACGAACAATTCAAACTCTAGAAGATATGTTGAGGGCATGCGCGTTGGATTTCCATGGGAATTGGGAAGAACATCTATTTTTGGTGGAATTTGCCTACAACAACAGCTATCAGTCCACCATAGGAATGGCACCTTACGAGGCGTTGTACGGAAGAAAGTGTCGATCACCCATTTATTGGGATGAAGTGGGTGAGAAGAAAGTATTAGGAACAGAGTTAGTAGATCAAACGATAGAGGTGATAAGGCGAGTCCGAGAAATGATCAAAGTGGCTCAAGACCGACAGAAATCCTACGCGGATAAGAGAAGGAGAGAACTGAAGTTTGAGGTGGGCAATAAAGTTTTTCTGAAAATATCACCCACTAAAGGAGTTTACCGATTTGGAAAGAGAGGTAAACTAAGACCAAGGTACATTGGACTATAAGAAGTATTGGAACGAGTCGGCGAAGTAGCATACCGATTAGCTCTGCCACCTGACTTTGCAGGCATCCACAACGTATTTCACGTGTCTATGCTATGAAAATACGTATTTGATCTGAGTCACGTTATTCACCAAGAAAGCATTGGACTCGAAAAAGACTTGACGTACGAAGATACTCCTGTCGCGATACTAGATAGAAAGGTTCATAAACTTAGAAACAGAGATGTTTTTCTAGTAAAAGTGCAATGGAGTCAACACAACACCAATGAAGCAACTTAGGAAAAAGAAGCGGAGATCCTCACGAGATATCCGAACCTACCGTATCTTGGTACGTTTCTAAATTTCGAGGACGAAATTTCTTATTAGGAGGGGAGGATATAACACCCCAAAATTTTTATAACATACATTATATATATACATACGTGTGTGTATTGTTAAGTGATAGCCCAATAGTTGGGCCAAAGTGGGAGCCAAATATTAGTTTTCTCGGCCCAACTAAAATCAAGAAAATAGCCCAAGCAAGAGCCCAATTTATTCAGCCCATTTCTTTGAAGAAGCCTTGTCATCACCATTGCTTCTTTGCTGCTTCACACGTGTTTTTCTTTCTATTGCACCTGTAAAAAAATGAATTACTCTCCTTCTTCCCCATATTTTCGATTCATCAAACACAAAGAAGGGAGATGGGGAATTTTTACAGAAAAGCTTGTGGGACTTCAAGGGGTAAAATTTTTGTTTCCTGTAATTATTATATCCCGTTTTTCTTTCATCAAATTGCCGCGGCACTCCTCCGCCGTCGCCGCAGCCGCCGGTGACACCACCCCATCTCTCTTTCCTTTTCTTCTTTTATTTTTTTCCTCTTCAATTCCTTTCACCCTTTTTCTCTGTATTTATACATACATGTATATATATATGTGAATCTGCCTTTTCTTTTCCTTCTCTCTCTCTCTCTCTCTCTCTCTCTCTCTCTCTCTCTCTCTCTTCTCTCTCGCTGTTTCTCGTTCTCGACTGCAGGATTGGCGTCGCCGTGTGCGGCAGCGCTGCTGTGGGTGTGTGCTGTGAGAGTGTGTTGGATGTGTTGAGTGTGTGTGTTGTTTGGGTGTTGTTGTTGGTTGTTGGAGGGGGGACGAGGGAGGCGCTGCCGCGACGGGCGGCGCCGTGTGCTGGATTGATTGGAGGGGACGCCGGCGTTTATCGCCGACAGGGTCTCGGCGGCGTGGGACGGTGGCAGTAGCAGAAATCGAAGGAAAGGGGTGGATGTGAATAGGGTTGGGTGTGTGTGTGCGGGTGGGCGACACCATGAGCGGCGCCACCGTGCGAAGATATGAGAAGCAGTGCCACCGGAGGCGGCGCTGCGTGCTGCACGCAGAGAGGGGAGAAATGTGTGCGTGTGTGTGCTATGTGAAGGCCGTGCAGTGTGCGTGTGTGTGTGGGGGGCGGCGCCGTGCAGTGGTTGGGAATGGCCGCTGCTGCCGGCGGAGGTCAGCAGCGGCGGCGGCCGTGCAGGGGGGAGGTGATGGCGACGGGTTTGGGGAGAAAGGGAGCAGGGGCTGGAGTTTTTAAATTAGGATAATTCCAGGGACCTTTGTGCAAATTCCTATCTTTTGCTTAATTATTGTTCCAGTCTTGATCAATTGCTCAATTGCATATTAGTCCCTACAAATTCTATTTATTATTGCTGAGCCCCTGA
Organism: Scutellaria baicalensis; assembly: GCA_005771605.1. Lineage (NCBI taxonomy): Eukaryota > Viridiplantae > Streptophyta > Magnoliopsida > Lamiales > Lamiaceae > Scutellaria > Scutellaria baicalensis. The sequence continues at coordinate 26,485,326 of CM016724.1, forward strand.
AGTTAATTTTAATTGTAGTTTGTTCCCCAGAACTTATGGAAATAATATTATGACCCCAAACCTTATATTTTATGTATGAAAGGGGCTGGAATGACACCCAAAATAATACGAAAAATATGATAAATGATTATTCTGAATTCAAGCAAGCCCTAACCCTAGGATCACCGACTATCTTTCTTTTTGAGGGGTTACTCTGTTGATTATTTCATATATCTATAGTTAAATTAGACGCTAAGTCGAATTATTACGCTTTGTAGGATTTACGGATGAGGACAGGAGTAAGGGAGAAAAACGACGAACTTCGACCGTACTTTCGATAACCAAGGTGGGGGTAAAATCCTATCAAATATATATGCTTTTAATTGTGCAATTTACTACGTGAAATTGCTGCATTATACAACGTGTTGCACGAAATTGATTTCATGTTGATTGTTTATATTTGAAGATTGTTTAACTAGAAAAATATGTACTTTCAAGGAGTTTTGTTTTCCAAGAATACAAATGCAATTGATTTCATATGATGAAAAGTCGGGATAATACTCGTACAGGAAGGGTTTCTTTAGAAACCAATACAGGTCAAAAGATTTATTTGTTTATTTATACTTGTCATGAATTATATGAACCTACGTGAATGTGATTAACGTGTACTATGTGTTATGTGAGAATGATTATGTGAAACACTTAACTGCGCATGCGCATCCTATGCCAAGTATATCGGGTATTCTACGGAAACCCCACATGAAGGGTGTAAAAACCCAATTGAGTCGGCTTGGGGCTTGATAGGCTTTTCTCGGAAACCTATCTAGAGGTTACATGGGACTACTCAGGAGTCCGCAATGTGTACTATGTATATGTATATAATGGAATTATGATAAAACGTGTTTCCCCTTTCACAGTACAGGTCAACCCACTGAGTGTACTTTTGACACTCACCCCTTATATGTTTTTATTTTACAGAAAGCCATGAATGAAGAAGGGACGAGCTGAATTGTCTGACACTTTTGCATGTATAACTATGTATATTTTCCTTGTCGGCATTTCCAGAACCCTATTTTGGTACTCTGTATTAAGAATCCTTTTATGTTTGAACTAAACATACTTCTTCGCTGTACATGTTAATCTCTTCTGAGTACGAGGATTATCATTTTCAGAATGTCGTTTACTATCTGTTTTCCGATGATCTATTCTTTTGGCTGGACGCCCTGTTTATAAGTTGTGCTTCCGCTATATAAGTCATATTTCCATATTCGAAAATGGGGCATGACAGATAATAATAAAAATTAAATGTAAGCTTTCTCTCCGTAAAAAAAATTTTAAAGTGAAATAAAAGCAGTCTTTAGGGACATAAAGTTTGTGTAAAGTTCAATGTGATAGAAGATTAAGGAGTTTTGTCAATTTAGCTTCAACTAATTCACTCAATTTTGTTCTATCGAATCTTAATAATCATATTATATAAGTTCATGAGTTTGTTATATCTTTTCTTGATAATCATATTATATCTTTTCTTGATTATCATATTATATAAGTTCATGATTTTGTTATCACCGAAAGAATCTTATATTGACAATTTATTAAATTTATGATATATTCGAATGATTCATAAGTAAATATAATACACTGATTTTATTAAACTTTCTGTATTTACTATTTCTTATATGCACGATTTTATTTTGTACACTTATAATACATGTAATCTTAGAGGGTAATTAATATATAATAAATTTAGCATAAATATGATATATAAATAACATTGAATAAAAATATTTAAATGCACTAAATTTTGATAGACTTTAATATTATCAGTTTATGATTATATTCTAATTTTGATGGATTTTTATGTTAGAGGTTAGAGTTTCTTGATCTCGATAATGACTATATATATATATATATATATATATATATATCGGTCTCTACTTTAGGAGTTAAACAGAGTATTACACGCAAGAGGTTACCTCATGTGGTCAACAACTCCAGTGTATAGAAAACTTGAGGAAGACGTACAAATATTCAAAGGTACATGTATTCTTAATTGTTGTTTATGAACTGAACTAACCCTTTCTTTTTATCCTTTTGTTGATATATAGAAGACGTACAAATATTGAAAGGTACATCATGTATTCTTAATTGTTGTTTATGAACTAAACTAACCCTTTCTTTTTATTCTTTTGTTGATATATATTTTGCACAATATTGTACGAATATATATAGGAAAAATTAAATGAATTTTTATTTGAACAGTCGATGACCAATATAAATGGTGTCAAAGGAAACTTGTTGGATAAAAGAGGAAATATGCAAATCTTAATGATGCTCAGAAAAAAAACTATGTAGAACATGTTCTGCAAAATCTTGAAAAGAGACCGGCGTCATGTAATTTATAAGTTCAAGCAAATTTAAGTAACTCTGAAGGTATATATTTTTAATATTTTTTCTTACATTTAAAATTAAAAATCCGTATTTTAATATATGTATCTAATTATGAATTTTAATGTCAGAAGAACATAAACTAAAAAAAATGCCAAGTTTCATTCACTGTGGAGCAACAAGATTTGAGCATGAACCTCCCACTTTTTGTTGTGATAATGATAAAGCTAAACTTGCACATTCAGAAGTTCCAGAAAAGTTGTATGAACTATAAACATCTCAGTCAGAAGAGTCTATTGATTTTCAGAAAAATATACGTTCATACAATTCCATATTCTCATTCAATTCATTCGGAGTGAAACTGGATAAAGAGTTTGCTTCAGCACGACGAGGAGTTTTCACTTTTCGTATACAAGGAATGATTTATCACAATCTTCCAAGTTTAAATGTTAATGGAAAGAAACCAACTAATTTTCAATTATATTTTTTTGATACTGAAAATGAAATTGAAAATAGAATGTGTTTTAATTCACATGTATTAAAAGAAATTGTTCAGAAGCTCACTGAAATACTAGAGGAGAATCCATATGTCAAAATCTGTAGAAGACTAATGGAGTATTGTTCTCTAGATGATGTAAAACTTTGCATCACAAAAGATGTGAGATTAGATCAGCGTGTTTATAATGCTCCGACAGCAGATCAAGTTGCAGTTGTTTGGATTGAGGGAAATAATGATAATGTAGGGTTTGAAAGAGATATTATTGTTAGTGCGCATTCCGGGAATCAATATAGAATAATGCACTATTTTGGATGTTATGACCCTTTACAGTACCCTTTTTATTTCCAAGGGGTGAAACAGGATGACACCAAAATATTCATAAGGTTGACATACAAGAACATGCAAATGAAAAAGAGCAAGGTACCTTTTTATGTTCTAATATATTTGAAGAACATATATCTTATAAAAGATAATTAATTTTTTTCAAAATTTAACTTTTCATTTTTTCAATACACAACAAATATACCAAATGTGATGAATGTTTTTTTTTTTTTTTCAAAATTTAACTTTTTCATTTTTTTAATACACATCAAATATGTCAGATGTGATGAATGCTTCAAGACCTACATTAAGATCTACTCCTAAGAAAATTATCTCACAGGAACTAGAAGGTATGTATTGCGTCATTAAACTAAATATGCAATTATGTCTAAAAGATTTAAATGTGTTGTTTGAGTTTTTATGGAGTCAACTTTAATGTAGAGTTTTAGTAATTATATTGAAAATAAACCATTCAATGGAAAACACTATTCTCTTTGTCTTAATTAACATAAGCACTGTTTTTTCCTTTTACATAAAATGATTTGTTTGTTGTCATTTAAGTTTACTAATTATGTGTTTTTTCATTTTCATTTATAAAATCCTAAAACATTTAGGGTAAGTAAATGCAAACAATTCAGAATATCAACAAGGAAAATTATATTTATTTTAACACTTTTTTCACGATTTGGGGTAAGTAAATGCAAACAATTCAGAATATCAACAAGGAAAATTATATTTATTTTAAGACTTTTTTTGGCATGTTAAATTGTTGTTTATTTTGTAATAGAGAGAACAAAATCATGTTGAAGTTGACTTTGTAAAAATCCCTCCAACAAAATAATCTACCAAAATTCTTTTATGTGCATGGTCAATTTAGAAAGGACATTTTTTTTCTGGGTGCATTTTTTTTCTTTTATGTTAACTTTTGTCTTTTCTTTTTTAAAAAATAATATTTATTTGATGTTTTGATTTGAGCACACTTGTATTATTTTCTTTGCGGATAAAATATAAAATTCAGTTCATTCTAATCATTCTAACCATTTTTTTTTATCTAAACAGTCGTTGTAAAAGGAGATGCAAAAAGAGTTTCTTGCAGAGAGTACAGTTGTTATAAGTTGCAAATTAAAGATCCAAAACACTCTACTCTAATATTTGCTGGTAGATTGTTGCAACAATATGCAGTCGATAGTTATATAAAATTGGAGACAACAAGATTACATTTTTTCAGATTGAACCAAGCAAATTTGAGAATCAAATTCTACTAGGGGATCATGGATAGTGTTTTTAAAGGTGAATTTCGTGGAAGTGAAGTTGGGTCGAGAATTTTTCTTCCTGCATCATTTATTGGTGGCCCAATGGATATGCGGCGGAGATACCTTGATGCATTAGCGTTAGTCCAAATATATGGAAAACCAAATCTATTTACCACAATGACTTGCAATCCTGATTGGATAGAAATACAAGAAAATCTATATGAAGGTCAAAAAGCTCAAGATCGTCCCGATTTAGCTGTAAGAGTTTTCCGAGCAAATTTGCATGACTTGAAAGAACAATTATTTAAGAAACAAATATTTGGAAAAGTTGTTGCACATGTTCATGTGGTCGAATTTCAGAAAAGGGGACTACCACATGCTCATTTACTGATTATTCTAAAGGGCGAACACAAAATTCATACAACTGATCAGTTTGATAAATTTTTGTGTGCTGAAATCCCTAATGAAGAAAATAATCCTCGAATGTATGGATTGGTGAAGAAACACATGTTACATGAACCGTGCGGTGAAAAAAATACGAAAAATTTGTGTATGGTGAATGGTAAGCATAAATATCATTCTCCAAAAATATAAAATTAGAAACACATTAAAATATAACTTTAACTTTCCATTTTTAGATCATTTTTTGTCTTTATTTTCTTTATACTTCACCAACTGTTAGTAATTTATTTCAACTCTGATTTGTAGGTAAGTGCAAATGTCATTATCCAAGACCTTTTTGTGAAAGCACCATACAAGGTAGAGATGGTTATCCAATCTACAGAAGACGACAAAATGGAGTGGTTGTTCATGTTCGCAATGCTGAATTGAATAATCAATGGGTGGTTCCTTACAATCCATATTTGTTGTCAAGATATAACTGTCACATCAATGTTGAGATATGCTCGGGAGTGACGGCTTGAAGTACCTTTACAAATACATTTACAAAGGTCATGATAGAGTGGAGTACAAAGACTTGCGTGGTAAACATGAGGAGCGTGTCAGAATTGGTATGTATTTTCCTATTTCAATTTCCTTTCAATAATTTATATAAAAATAATCATTGAATATATATTTTGTTTATGAAGATATATGTGGAGTGCTTACAACGGTGAAGGAAAGCATGATTGTTAACACTCAAAGGAAGGTGGCCGTAAGAGAAATCACTTTGATAAATGAAGAGTAAGTATTATCTATCTTCTATAATAGAGTATGTAAAAAAATATATGAATTTAAGTCCCCAACAAAACAAAATAACTAAACAGAAATTCGACTTTTTTTTTTTGATATGCAGACACCTCTATATTAATGTTTCCCTTTGGGAAGACATGACTTTGAATGAAGGAGTGGAATTGCAACAAATTGTTGACCAAAAACCAACGATTGCCATCACAAAAGTCACAACGAAGGAATATCTAGGTAAAACATAAACCCAACTAATTTTTTGGAAAAATAAAAAAGACAATGAACAAATGCAAATGTCTTGAGAAGGAAAATAATTTTTAAATTACAAATGTTTGCTTAGGTGAGATCCAAGTGCAAACCACTTCAATTTCAACTATCCAAATAAATGTGAAATCTAAACAACTTGCAAAACTGTCGTGCACCGTTCATGATCCACTGGAAATATGCAAGTTGAGGATGACATAAAGAATGAGGGGAGGAAAAGAGACTACTCTTGAAGATCTTATCGAGAGAAAAAATTCTCTATCAAAGGTACGTGACTATAATTTATATTCAAGGTATATGGATAAGTCGTGTCTTCATTATAAAACATTTTTTTTTCAAAATGCAGAATGAATATCATTATTTCACTAGACTTGTGGACAAGGTAGAAAATGAAACAAAAATATGGTACAATGCATACAAAAAGTGCACAGCATCAGCACCGAAAGATGATGGAAATACAACATGTAGAAAGTGCAATGATGACCCAGTTCAAACAATACCAAGGTAGAAAATTAAAATAATAAATTACAAAATAAGATGAGTAATGACAAATCGCTATACTTTATATAAATTCATTGCTGTAGGTATGTAGTCAAACTAAGGGTGATACAAAATCATCTTGAAGCTACAATGACAACGTTTGGTGGCACGGCAGCAGTATATGTTGGATGCTCAGTAGAAAACTACTTGAGGTCCATTGAGAAAGTAACAATTTTATTTTTTAATAAGGTCTTCATTAAAAAATAAAACAAATATACATAGAGTGACAACCATTTTCTCATGTCCACAATTTAGTCACTACATTTTTATTGTTTCTCTAAATAAAAATACACACACAGGGTCAAAGCATATCTAAACATCACAGACGGATGATCTTACAAGGAGCAAGTACGGTCCGTTTTTTGATTACCCTAAACTACAACACGAAAGTTGAAGGAGGAATAATGAACATAATTGTTGAAGCCATAGAAAAGATGGAAACCGTGGAGATAATAAATGATAAATTCAACAACACAACCACAGCATTGACAACAACAGTGGACACTCCACCAAATGATGAACCAAATAAAAGAAGAAGACTCAAGAAGACAAAAAATAAGGAATACATCCATGTATACAGCGGTGAAGAAGATGATACAATCATACATTTATTAAACAAGTCAAGAAAGAAGAAGAGTAAGGCAGAGAAGAAGATCAAACAAGAAAAAATATAGTTAGTAGTCAAATTAGATTGTTACCTTTTCTTTTAACTTATTTTAGATTAGTTATAGTTAGTAGTCAAATTAGATTGTTACATTTTCTTTTAACTTATTTTAGATTAGTTTTATAAAAGCTTTTCTTTCAAATTACTATTTTTATAACTCTTATTAAATTACAAAATCAATAACTTGAAAAATTCAAATGTTAACTACACTCTAACAAAATATTAAAGAAAAAGTGAATGGAAAAAAATACCCTACACAAATCAACCAAAATATAGATTTCAAAAGTTTAACTCCTCACGTGCAACGCACATGTTCTCTAACTAGTGTGTGTGTGTATATATATATATATATATATATATATATCATCATAGCTTGATTTGTGTAGTGATTACTTTTGCTATTAATCTACTGCCAATCAAATAGTTGATATTGATCATTAAATAGAGTTACCTGCTTGTATTCCGTAACTTGACATACTAACTCTGCGATGCTAAAATAGGTTGCTATTTTTTAGGGCACTGCTTCACAATCATCCTCTTCTTAATACAGATTCAAGTACGTATCTAGGCTCCAATGGCAGGTGTTAATGTTGTTTTTCGATCACCAACTTTCTCTTTAAAGTTAAAACTCTCTGATCTATGCTATTGATATTTGCTTTCAATCATGAAAATGATGAGTTGCTGCTATTTCCGACTTTATGTATGATAACATGTAGATCAGTAACTCAGAAATTGAACAAGGAATTCAGAACCGGTTTTGGATCATCAAGAACCGGACTAAATCTTGTCAAAACAGTGCGTGCAAATTCTTTGTAACTACCGGTCCAAGGTGGTTGGTTGTTAGGATTTGCAGTTAGGGTTCCTAGCGGAAATTACAGAGATGAAAATAGAAATTCGTTCACGCTCGATTATTCGATTACAAAATTGACAGAGGGATTTTGTCGGTTATAAATAGGAGTATACTCAGTTGTAGTATTACATCTTAATTCTGTGTATATTGTGAGTTCAATAAAATTAGGGTTCATAGAGTGTGAGAGTGAAGCCCTAGAATTTGGGCATAGCTTGTAACTTCAAATTCTCCGTTGATTCTTAGTGAAATCGTTTCGTTTCTTCTCAGGTGGATGTAGGTTAATGTGGCAAGCCGAACCACCTTAAAATTCCAGTGTGTTGATCGTTTTTCATTTCTGAATTCGTGTTTCTTAAGCTCAGCTAGTTTAGGGTTTTCTGCAATAAAAGCGTGGTCTATTGATCGTTGTCTATTACGTCGAGGCCAATTTTCAACAAGTGGCGTCGTCTGTGGGAACCAGCCCGACCACCGGAATGTCCAGTATGAAACTCGACATGGAAAAGTTCATCGACAATGGAGACTTCACGCTGTGGAAGGCAAAGATGGAGGCTGTGCTCATTCAACAAGGTTGGGAAGAGGCAATCTATGCAGAGCCTGAAGAAGCTTCATCAATGACAGCTGAGGAAAGGAGAAAGATCGACAAGAAAGCTAGGAGCTCCATCATCTTGTGTTTGGGAGAGAAGGCACTCAAAGAAGTATACCAAGAAAGGACAGCCTTGGAGGTGTGGAAGAAGCTTGAAGCACTTTATCAAACCAAGTCTCTTGCTAATCGACTTTTCTTGAAACAAAGATTGATTTCATTCAAGATAATAGAGGAGAAGAAGATCCTTGAAAAACTTGATGAGTTCAACAAGATAGTCGACGATCTTGAGAACATTAAAGAAAAACAAAAGGATGAAAACAAGGCTCTGCTGCTGCTCAATTCACTTCCAAAGTCTTACCAATCGTTTAGGGATGCTTTGGTATATGGTAGGGTGGTGCCATTGACACTGGAAGAAGTTCAAGTAGCCATTCGATCTAGGTTCCTAGGTATAAAGAATGAAAGGAAGAATCATAATCTTGGTGAAGGCTTGGCTGTAAAAGGAAAAAAGGTTCAAGAAATGAAATCAAACTTAGTCCAAGTCAGATCAAGGGAGTTCAGGAAATAACAATAAAGGAGGAGAAGTTAGGAAGTGTTTCTATTGCCACAAACCTGGACATATCAAAAGGAATTGCCCTGAGAGAAAGAAGAAAAACAATGGAAACAGTAACAACACTCAACAAGCAGCAGTAGAACATGAGCAATATGATAATGCAGATATGCTATGCATTGCAGATTCTAGAATAAAGGTTGAATGGGTATTAGATTCAGGTTGCTCGTTTCATATGTGTCCTGTGAAGTCTTGGTTCTCTACACTCACATTGCAGCAAGGTGGATTGGTCCTACTTGGGGATGATCACTCCTGCAGAGTCATGGGAATTGGCAGCATTAAGTTGAAGATACATGATGGAAGGATTAGAACACTAATAAATGTTAGGTATATCCCTAAACTTAAAAGAAATTTGATTTCCTTAGGTTTGCTCAATGGTGCAGGGTGTGAGTTTAAGACTCAGGATGGTGAGATCCAAGTCACCAAACAAGGAATTGTGGTCATGAAAGGCACAAAAGTCAATGGACTCTATGTGCTGCAAGGAGAAACAATCACAGGTGGAGCTGCTCCTGTAACTAGTGATGATATGGCTGATCTTTGGCATAAGAGGCTTGGCCATATTGGAGAGAAAGGACTCCAAGAACTCTCCAAACAAAAGCTCCTTGGATCAGACACAAACCTGAAGGCAACCAAGTGTGATCAATGCATTCAAGGGATCATCACAAAGACAAAGTTTCCCAAAGGAAACCACACCACTGTAAGTATCTTTGATTATGTACATAGTGACATCTGGGGTCCAGCAAGAGTGGAAACCCACGGTGGAGGTAGATACTTCATAATTTTCATTGATGATTACAGTATAAAGGTGTGAGTTTACATTTTAAAACAAAAATCTGAAGCTTTTGAAAAGTTTAAAGAGTGGTTAACTCAGCAAGAAAACTTGACTTGAAGAAACTTAAAACACTTGAGGACTGAAAATGGCCTGGAGTATCTATCAGAAGAATTTCAGAAGCTGTGCAGGGAAAAGGGAATTTCAAGGCATAGGACAGTGGTGGCCACACCCCAGCAAAATGGAATAGCAGAGCGCATGAATAGAACACTCCTTGAAAGGGTGAAATGCTTAGTTCTTGATGCAGGTTTACCTAAGTCCTTCTGGGGAGAAGCAGTATCAACTGCAGCCTTCTTGATAAATAAGAGTCCATCCTCTTCAATTAAGTTCAAGTCTCCCAATGAGGTATGGTACTCTAAACCTCCTAATTACTCTCTATTGAAAGTTTTTGGATGCTTAGCCTATGCACACACCAGACAAGACAAGTTAGAGTCAAGAGCAATCAAGTGTATATTCATAGGCTATCCAAGTGGAATTAAAGGGTATAAATTGTGGAGTTTGGAAAAAGGAAATCCCAGGTATTTTATCAGTAGAGATGTTATTTTTAAGGAAGGTATAATGGGCTACAGAGATAAGCAATAAAACCCTGGAGAGAAAAATAGACTGAACACTGAGAATGAGGATCAGGGCATCAGAGTTCAGGTGTAGTTTCAGAGTAGAGATCAAACTGAAACTAGTGGTGATACCAGTTCCAGTGATGCTGAAGAATGGGAGAATGGTTAAGATGTCCCGGAGCAAGCTGAGCATAATGAAGATCTAACCAATTATAACTTGGTAAGGGATAGGCAAAGGAGAACCATCAACCCTCCAGCAAGGTATGGGGAAGCAGACATAGCTAATTATGCACTGTGTATTGCTGAAAACATTGAGTATGAAGAGCCAAACACTTACCAAGCAGCAATGATGTAACGCCCCAATCCCCATTAATTGGAAATCAAATCGTCACCCTTTACTAATTAAAGAATTCATAAAATAGTTTACAGCGGAAGACTGAAAGGATAACACGAGACATTTTTTTTTTAAAAAACATAATATAATTATTTCCAAAACTCGTGTTTTACCCACATTTCTAGGTTAAACGTTCAAATAAACTCTTACATGAGATAACATAATAGAATAAACATATTATACCAAAATATAAGTCTAGGCCCATCATCTACCATAATTTACATATCCAAAAGTAGCATTGTTTTTGAAAGTAAGTATTATTTTGGTACTTTAACATAAAGGGTGATGGAAAATCAGTCTAGCTTGCTACACGTCCATGTCATCATACGCCGAACCTGAAAATATTAAAAGTAGAATCATGAGACACCTCCGGAGAGGGATCCCAGTGGGATAACTGTACTCTCTAATATTCATTGAAACAATTAAATCATTAAGCACATACTACATGTCCGTTGGGCACGCTCACCCTGGACCATACATAACATAAAGGAATGTGGGAGTCGCTCACCCACTAAACCTTGCTTTCATAGACCAGGCACTATGGCCCTTATGGTCGTCGCCCAATAGTGAAGCAACTACCAGTTACAGCTACGGAACTTCAACCGTAGATCTTCGTACATAACTTACTAATTTAATTATCATCGCATAGTAGAGTGTAGAAATTACCCATTCTAACATATATTGAAATAATTAAATTACTAAGCACATACTACATGTCCGTTGGGCACGCTCACCCTGGACCTTTCATAGACCAGGCACTATGGCCCTTATGGTCGTCGCCCGATAGTGAAGCAACTATTGGTTATAGCTACGGAGCTTCAGCCGTAGATTTTCATACATAACTTACTAATTTAATTATCAACGCATAGTATAGATTAGAAGTTACCCACTTTAAGATGACAGCACGAGGATTGCTTTTGGAATCACCGTTTGTCTCAACTGCACTCGACATACTTAATAGTCATGTAATATGTAGATATTATCGAAAGACTTAAAATTAAATATTTACTCTGTTCCATTAACTAACTCTTTATCTTTTATGAGTTTCTACAACTAGTGTAACATAAAAGATATCATTAGCTAACATATGAAGTAAAGACTTATAGATAATCTACCCATAGCAATTAAATATAACTAAAGGAGATTCTTAAAGTTTACATACTTCTCTGGTTCATATATAAGTTTAAGCCAGAATGAAAGTCTTATGGTAATTACCAATCGACCCTTTATTTAGCCGAACACACTAATCCTATACCCAATTTCTCTTTAATTTCTATATTACTTAAATCATTCCTTAAATTAATTTAACTAATATAACACTTTTCAAATCTTATTTCTGGAATAATATCACTAATTAATAGTGTATACCAACATTTACACACAACATTTAATACCAAAAATAAACTTATGTTGTCATGCAGGATACCAATTTCTTATTCAATTTGGCAAGATAGATTATCTTTTAATACTATATAATTTAAAGAAACCACAATTGCATTGTTAGCTATAAATGATTTTGCAAAGTAAATAATTAAGATATATATTTTGCCAAATAGTATAATAATTTAGAAATACACACTTCAATTAACAAAATAAATTAGCGAAACAATAACCAATGTACATAAATTTATATAAATCTTTAATTATCATGTAATCAACTCAAAATAGAAATACAGGTTGTAAGCTAATCCATTAACATGATTCCATACACATAATTTAAGCATTTATATTAATTATACATCATGCAATATATATATTAGATTCATATATGAAGTTTTGATGTTGATATTATTATATAAAAAATCATTGAACATGATTAGCATATAAAAGAAACCAATATACTTATAACCTAAGCTTTAGATATTTAAACTAGCAAATTCTTAGTCTTAAAATGATGCATAAAATATAAAGGTTTGGGTCATAAAATAATATCCAGTACAGTATTGGGCTCAATTTATAATTGTAGCAAGGTTCTGGGGTTCAAATGCTATTTCAGCAAAGTTTAAGGGTGATTCTGCAGTTTCTATAAAGTTTTGGGATCATTTTATAATTTCATTAAAGTTCAGGGGTCTTTCTATAATTTCAGTAAAGTATGAGGGTTATATTATGAATTCTATACAGTTCTGGGGTCAAAATCTAAGTCCCTCTAATTTCAGGGGTTGTAATGCAGAATACAAAAGTTAAGGGGCTGGAAAATAAATAGGACAAATTGAGTAATTGCACATAACCCCCTCAACTAACCCTAATTCCCAAAAACACACCCCAAAACCCTAGCCCCACCTTGCAGCCGCCGCCGCCCCCCCATTTCTGCTCCGCCGTCGCTGCTGCTGCTGCCGTCCGTCCCGATCTCTGCACGGCGCCGTCACACACGGCGGCGCCCACACACGCACACACAGCACGATACACACACACCCAACACCTCCCCGATTTTGCAGCACGGCGGCACCGAGCGGCGCCCCCCCCTCTCTCGCCTGCACTCTCCACGCGGTGCCGTCACTCGCGGCGGCGCCACTACCTTCTGCAGCCCTGTTTTGGCCGCACCCCTTGTTTTTAACCCCGCACCCAAAACACCACACACGCGCACAGCGCCACCCCTCACGACGGCGCCCTTCGCACAGCAGCGCCGTGAGCGGCGCTGCTCACCCCCTCTCGGCCTCCCTCTACACGGTGGCGCCCGACGCGGCGGCGCCCCTCCACTTCTCACACCACGGCGGCGCTGCTCATAGCGCCGCCCCCTTCAACCGCACGCCTCCACAGCAGCGCCGCCCGACGCGGCGGCGCTTCTTCCTCTACCTTTTCCCCCATCTCCCTCTCTTCCTCTACTCAAATTGCAGCACACAAATACACAATACACTTCACACACAATTTCACACATATACACACATATACATCTACATCTTGATTTGGAGAAAAATTGGAAGCAATTGAAATTGAAGTATAAAACAAGGAAATAAATTAAATTCTTTACCCTTCTACACTCCAAATTCTCTGCAAGAGAAAAAATGTTTGATGTTGAATGAGGAAGAAGGGGATCACTTCATTCTTAGTACAAATGGAAGGAAAAAGGAAAAAGTTGACTCATTTCCCCAAATTTTATCCAAAACATTATCTATAATATATTCACAAAATGAAAAATTATACATATATGTACTTTAGATAAGTAATAAATGTATATACATAATATACATATATATATATATATTACACACGTCCACATCTATATATATAAGATTAACATTAATAACATTAAATATAATAATAATAATACTACTACAATAATATAATTTATACACAAGTATTTACTAAGTACATTTTATGTAAATTATTTTATCACATAGAATCACATATAGAGATCATGAATAAAATTAATAAAATAAAAACATTTACGACATAAACGAAAATCTTTGCATAAAAACCTAATATCATTTTTCCTCATTTAAACTTATCTATATCCTATCTTTTTACTTTTATCCATGATTGTCAAGTGAGTTGAGATCATGCTGGGTTTCCTCCGTAAGCAATCCTGCAAAATACTTTAAAATCTCGAAAGAAACATTAGATCACAAAGTATGTAAAAATTATTGAGCACTACATAATGCATAAATTATAACTTTAAATAACATAAGAGTTTACTTCAAATCATTTTCAATTTAAAGGTAAAAGAAATTTTATGAAACATGAAATGCAGGTTTTCTTGAAAATGGGGTATTACAAATGAAATCCAAAGATAGTGATAAATGGCTTCAGGCCATGAATGAAGAGATCATGTCCTTAGAGAAGAATAAGACCTGGGAGTTAGTAGATAGACCACAGGGGCATAAATTAATTGGATGTAAGTGGATCTTCAAAAGGAAGATAGAGGTAGTTGGAAAGGAGCATGTTAGATTCAAGGCCAGATTGGTAGCTAAAGGCTACACACAAAGGGAGGGGATTGACTACCATGAGATATTTTCCCCAGTAGTAAAGCATGTATCAATCAGGATCCTATTGGCTATGGTAGTTCAACATAACATGGAGCTACAACAATTAGATGTGAAGACAACCTTCCTTCATGGAAACCTAAATGAGACCATATACATAGCACAGCCTGAAGGCTTCTGTAAACCAGGTGAGGAACAGAAGGTTTGTCTGCTGAGAAGGTCTCTATATGGGCTAAAGCAGAGCCCCAGACAATGGTACAAGACTTTTGATAGTGTCATGATGAGCATTGGGTTAAGAAGATGCAACTATGACAGTTGTGTGTACTTACAAAAGGAGAACAAAGAAGTACACACTTATCTTCTTATCTATGTTGATGACATGTTAATTGCCAGCAGGAGCATTGAGAGGATACAAATGATAAAGGAAAATCTTAAAGCTCAGTTTGAAATGAAGGACCTTGGAGATGCTAAGAGAATGCTAGGAATGGATATCAAAAGAGATAGAAAGAAGGGCTGGATCTTCTTATATCAAACAGACTATTTAAGGAAAGTTCTTAAAAGATTCTTTATGCATGAATCAAAGGCTGTAGCAACTCCTTTAGGCACTCAGTTCAGGCTCACTGCAGTAGATAAACCTAAGACTAATTTAGAGAGGCAGTCGATGGTGAGTGTTCCTTATGCCAATGCAGTGGGTAGCATGATGTATGCAATGGTATGCAGTAGACCAGATATTGCATATGCAATGAGTAGAGTTAGCAGGTTCATGGCAGATCCAGGAAAGCTTCATTGGGAAGCTGTTAAGTGGATGTTAAGATATCTTAAAGGGACTGAGAATCTGGGATTAATGTTCTATTAGCAAGCTAATCAAACTAACCCTCTAGAAGGATATGTTGACTCTGATTTTACAGGAAATCCAGACACAAGGAAGTCCACCACAGGCTACATGTTCAAGTTATTTGGTACAACAATCAGCTGGAAAGCCATGCAACAATCCATAGTAGTTTTGTCCACCACAGAAGCTGAGTTTGTGGCTATGGCTGAGGCAGTGAAGGAGTCTATTTGGCTCAAAGGAATTCTAAAGGAGCTGAATGTGAAACAAGGAAGGGTGATAATACACTGTGACAATCAGAGTGCATTGCACTTAGCTAGACATCAAACTTTTCATGATAGGTGCAAGCATGTAGATATTAAGTTGCACTTTGTAAGAAACTTAATAGAAAAAGGTGAAGTAGAGGCTAGGAAGATTGGTACTTATGATAATATCTCTGATATGCTAACCAAGGTTCTTCCAAGACCGAAGTTTGAATTTTGCAAGGATCTAGCGCAGGTGAGACTGGAGATCAAGACAAGTAAAGAAAGTCTGAAACAAAGGGAGTCGAGCAATTTCACAAGTTGAGGTGGAGATTCGTAGATCAGTAACTCATAAATTGAACAAGGAATTCAGAACCGGTTTCGGATCATCAAGAACCGGACTAAATCGGGTCAAACCGGTGCGTGCAAACTCTCTGTAACTACCGGTCCAAGGTGGTTGGTTGTTAGGATTTGCAGTTAGGGTTCCTGGCGGAAATTGCGTTGATGAAAATAGAAATTCGTTCACGCTCGATGATTCGATTACAAAATTGACAGAGGGCTTAATTGCCGGTTATAAATAGGAGTATACTCAGTTGTAGTATTACATCTTAATTCTGTGTATTTTGTGAGTTCAATAAAATTAGGGTTCATAGAGTGTGAGAGTGAAGCCCTAGAATTTGGGCATTGCTTGTAACTTCAAATTCTCCGTTGATTCTTAGTGAAATCGTTTCGTTTCTTCTCTGGTGGATGTAGGCCGATATGGCGAGCCGAACCACCTTAAAATTCTGGTGTGTTGATCGTTTTTCGTTTCTGAATTCACGTTTCTTAAGCTCAGCTAGTTTAGGGTTTTCTGCAACAAAAGTGTGGTCTATTGACCGTTGTCTATTACGTCGAGGCCAATTTTCCACAATAACATGCATCGATAAGCACAGGGGTGTAATTACGAAAACTTCATCTACGATTGCGTCTGTTAAGCTGGTCAATTCGATTATGTTTTCATCAAAATCATTGCATCATTACTGGGTGGCTTAAATTCAAGAGTGACCCTGTAAGGATGGTCCCTGGCCGAAAACAGCCCCATGGTTTCAGAAACAGCCCAAAAATTTTTAATAACGGCCCTGTCCGTTATCTTTATGGACGGAAAACGTTAGGTAAACTTTTGGGGGGAATTTTTATTCCCCAAATCGATATTCCTGGTTGTTTCTGCCAGAATTTCCACCAAACTTCCATAAAACATATCCTATTTATATATAAACACCAACAACTCAAGAAAACATTCTGCAAATCAAATCCACCACATAAACAAGACAAAAAAAAGATAGAAATCTAAAATCAAGAGGACAAATGTCTTCATCTACTCATTCATAAACAATATATTACATAATAAATAAATTTCTTATGTATAAATAGATCAATTCGAATCGGAGGCTGTGATCGGGTAAATTTTCACCTACTTCACCCTAGTAATACAAGGGATAACTAAGTTATGAATAAAAATTTGTGTTATCGTACAGTTCCTCCGTTTATTCACCAGATATTAGCTGTGTTATATCATTCATCTCAACATCCTGCTTTTCAACTTTGCCATCAGAAGTGCTGTGGCTCAGACCAAAAGTCATCCACCCAGGTACTAATATATTTTAAATATCTGTTTGAGTGATACTATAATCATAAAGTTAAATATTTTAGTGAAAAAATCAATTAATCTATCTATATATAAAAGGAGGACAGTTGGCAAAATAAAATTTTGCCAACTTTCCCTCCTAGAAATGTCAAATCAATATTTTAATTAATAAAAAAATTATTAAAACTAATAGTTTTTTCAAGGAAATTAATTGTGTTATTTTGTAATCTTTTCAATTATTATTATTATTATTATTATTATTATTATTATTATTATTATTATTATTATTATTATTATTATTATTATTATTATTATTATTATTATTATTATTATTATTGTCATCATCATCATCATCATCATCATCATCATCATCATCATTACTATTAGTAATTGATAGTACTATTTGTTGTTGTTGTTGTTGACGAATGTTGTTCATTGTTCAACAATAATTTAATTTGTTTTCTTTATTTTGTTCACTTTAATTACTTATGTATAGAATTAGGATCTCATTATCAATTTTAAAGTTAAAGAAAATTGAAGATAATATTTGTGATTATGAGAAATGTTATATATAAACAAATATTTTAAATTATATATTTTTAACCGGGCACTTTTAACAAACTCCAAAACTCACTAACTTATCAAATTATTTATTAGCCATGAAATTATTTAGCAAATTATTGATTCAAATAGAATGTAAGCTTACAAATTATTATTTTTTAACTTTAATTACTTATTAATATCTAGAATTATTCTTATTATCAATTTTAAAGTTAAACAAATATTAAGATATTTTTTCGTAATTATGAGAAATGTTGTATATAAACAAATATTTCAAAAACTTATATTGTAAAGTTTTGTACCGAACCATGAAAAATATTCAACAAAAAAGAAAACAAATAGAATGTGAGTATTTCAGGTTTTTAATTTTATGTTTTTGGTTAATTGTAATTAATCAATGTTTAGAATTGTTATTAGTATTATTAGCAATTTTGAAGTTAAAAGAAATATTAATATATTTTTGTAATTATGAAAATGTTGTATACAAATAAATATTTCAAAAATTATATTGTTAAATAACCACTTTTCACTCACTCCAAAATTCATTGTAATATTCAAATTATCTCTTGAGTCAGGATTTTTTTTTTTTACAAAAGACAAACAAATAGAATGTAAGCTTGCAAATTCGTTGTTTAAGTAATTTATAAATTTTGTATAATTTCTTTAAGTTATTTATAAATTTTATATTCTGACCTTTTAATATTATCAAATATAATTTAGAATAACATGTACAATTTGTGTTATTTGACTTTAAAATAACTCACCACATAAAAATGAATGCATAAGGAAGCGCTAGGATGTGGGTAGAGGCGCAATTCAACCAGCGTTTACTTTCTTCAATTAAAATTTCATTTTATCTTATGGTTTTTTCAAATTATAAAATGAAATTATATTCAATAAAAATATGAAAAATATAAAGTATATATTATAAAAATTTTGAAATAATAAAGACATTAAATAATTTTTTAATATAACAACTTTGTTATATTATTTTAAATTGTATATATTACCAAAATAAATAACTGCGCATCGCGCAGATGAATTACTAGTGTATATTAATAAGGTATTGATTGCTTACTTATAAGGTATTACAACTTACATAATTGAAATACATATTTTAGTAAAAGATATTACTTTTAACCTACTAATTGTTACATGTAAAAATGATGAGAAAGTCTTATTTGAGACCGTCTTATATAAATTTATAGAAATGAGTTGGGTTAGTGGATAAAACTGATCCGTCTTATAAGAATTCTTTGTGAGACCGTCTGATCATGCAAGTTTTTACGAAGAAAGATTATTTAAAAATATTGAGGTAGGTGTTCGGAGTATCATGAACCCCAAGAACATACCAATCATTCATATATGAATGGAATAGTCATGCGGTATATTAATATGTGTCAACTGTAGACATCTTTATATATATAAAACAATAACCACAAGTGCCACATGACACTCTTATAGAGGTTGAGCAATTAATTCCAACATAAAATGTTTGTTTTTCCTTGTTCTATTTAAATAAACTGTCTTTTACATATATATGTACATATAATTACTACATATATAAGTAAAAAATTAAAATACCAAAAAAGATTATTGATAATTTTCCCAAACTATAAAAAATAATTCATAATATAATAAATTAATCAATTTTCTAAATGTGACAATTTATCATTTTATATATGTATAAAATCTTTATATATAAAACTACCTAAACCAAGAGTAATTATAAAACTACATTATATATAAAATCTTTATACATAAAACTACATAATATTTAAATAGTAAATAATATATTAACTAAAACTACATTATATTGCATATATTATATATAAAAAAAGGACCAAAAGTGCCACATGACACTCATACAAAACTTGGACAATTAATTCTCACATGAAATGATTTTTTTTCCTATTTAAACAAAATTATTTTATAAATGTAGATATCTTTTGGATTTATATAAAGATTAATATATATAATTAATATATATATATATATATATATATATAAAACAATAACCACAAGTGCCACATGACACTCTTATAGAGCTTGGGCAATTAATTCTAACATCAAATGTTTGTTTATCCTTTTTGTAGTTAAATAAATTGTCTTATAAATATAATTGTCTTTTACATATATATGTACATATAATTACTACATATATAAGTAAAAAATTAAAATACCAAAAAACGTTATTGATAATTTTCTCAAACTATAAAAAATAATTCATAATATAATAAATTAACCAATTTTCTAAATGTGACAATTTATCATTTTATATATGTATAAAATCTTTATATATAAAACTACCTAAACCAAGAGTAATTATAAAACTACATTATATATAAAATCTTTATACATAAAAGTACATATATAATATTTAAATAGTAAATAAAACTAAAACTACATTATATTGCATATATTATTATATATATATAAAAAGGACCAAAAGTGCCAGATGACACTCATACAAAACTTGGACAATTAATTCTCACATGAAATGTTTTTTTTCCTATTTAAATAAAATTATTTTATAAATGTAGATATCTTTTGGATTCATATAAAGATTAATATATATATATATATATAATTAAAAAATTTAAAATATTGAAAAAGATTATTGATAATTTTTTCAGTACAAACTATAAAAAAAAAAAACTTTTTTCCTATAAATTTTTTTTTGCTATAATAAATTAACCAAAATTTTCAAATGCGAGAATCTATCATTTTATACATGTAAGATTTTTTTCTTCACTAGAAAAAAGTAATATTTAAGTATTATTTAATATTGTTAATATGTAGACAATATATATAATTTATTTACACACATCTATATATATAAAAGAAGGACAAAAAAATGCCACATGATACTCATATATACAAAGCTTGAACAATTAATTCTCACATTAAATGTTTTTTCTATTTAAATAAAGTATCTTATAAATATAGATCTTTTAAATATATATAAAGATTAATATATGTGTATATATTTATATATATAATTAAAAAATTAAAATATCGAAAAAGATTATTGATAATTTTTTCAATACAAACTAAAAAAATCTTATGCTATAATGAACCAATTTTTTCAAATGTGACAATCTATCAATGTATACATGTACTATTTTTTCTTCATTAGAAATATATAATATTGAAATCATACATTTAAAAATTATTTAATAATTTGAATATGTTATTTACACACATCTATATATAAAAGAAGGACCAAAGTGTCACATGACACTAATACGAAGCTCGAACAATTATTCACATGAACTTTTTTTTTTCTATATAAATAAATTATCTTATAAAATAGATATTTTTTAGATATATATAAATATTAATATATATATAATTAAAAAATTAAAATATTGAATAAAATTATTGATAAATTTTTCAATACAAACTATATATATATATATATATATAAAACTTATGTCATAATGAACATTTTTTTTAGATGTGACAATCTATCATTTTATACATGTAAGATTATTTCTTCACTAGAAATATGTAATTGTGAAATAATATATTTAAAAATTATTTAATATTTTTAATATGTATACAATATAATTTATCTACACACATTATGAAATATTTATTTCAACAATTAAATAATATATTAATTAAAATTACATTATATTTCATATTAACTTAGATGGATACAAAATCATGAATGGGAAATTTATTTTCATCAATGAACACCTTAGAAAGGTGATGGGAATGGGTAAATTTTGAGATATGTGGCTCATTTTTTTCCATATAAAAATTCATGTAGTATAACTGAAAACATTTATGTTATATTGGTACAACTTATATATACAAATATCTTAAAATTTATGTGCTTAAAGAATAACATAAATGTTAAATTATTATAATATGAAAGGTTAAAAATTATTATAGGTCTGTAATACACAGTAAAATGTTATGCCAACATAATATAAATGTTACGCGAACATAACTAAACGATCAAGTGTTGGAGACTAGGATTAGAATGCGGACTTGGGGAACGTGAGAAGCATCGTCTGATTGGGTCGACCTAGTTTAGTTGTAAGGATCTAGGTCGTGTACCTATTGTGTATAAATAATTGTTAAATTTTTATATGAGAATGTATCAAAGATATTTTTGTGGTTCGTGCAATGCACAACCCATATAGTGTGTGTTTCATGTGCACTGCAAGGACCGTATAGTTTTGTGGTTTGTGGAAATTTGCAAAACATGAATATGGGTATATTGGTATCAAATATGTGTGTTATGTAAACAATTTCAATAACATATTTCAGTCAATTTGGCCATAAATACTGTATTATTATATTTTGGTTAGTTTAATGCTTTTCTTGGTCATCTATATATATATATATATACCAAAAATAGCTGCAATAAATTTTTATTCATGAAATATTTCTATTTTAGAAATTTTTAATAACATTCATTTTGCATCTATTATTGATTAATGAATAAACATTTAACTTAAGAAACTTATTTATGATATTTAATATCGTATTTATTGTATATGATCAACTCAAAACAAAGAATAAGTAGGTAAATAAGATAAAATAAGGGATGATGTATCTATTATCTTTCATCTTTTTTTCAGTTTAATAAATATTTTATATTAAATAAATTTTTAATATATAATATAATTTTAATGATTTTAAATGTAATATTCATATTAAATATATCAAATTAGAAAATGGAAATGTATGTTTGAAGGTTCAATGATTTTTCTAAACATTTTTATAATAAAATAAAAGTGTTAATTTGTTTTAAATTGATATTAAATGTAGCAATAAAAAAAACACGATATCTATCTATATATAAAAGGAGGACAGTTAACAAAATTTACAATTTTACCATTTTCCCTCTTAAAAATGTCAAATCAAGATTTTAGTTAATAAAAAAAATTGTAAAACAATTAGTATTTTCAAGGGAATTAATTATGTTATGTTGTAATATTTTTATGTTATGTTGTAATATTTTCAATTAACTTATTATTATTATTATTATTATTATTATTATTATTATTATTATTATTATTATTATTATTATTATTATTATTATTATTATTATTATTATTATTATTATTATTCTTGTTGTTGTTGTTGTTGTTGTTGTTGTTGTTGTTATTATTATTATTATTATTATTATTATTATTATTATTATTAGAGATAGATCATCATCATCATCATCATCATCATTATTATTATTTGTTGTTGTTGATAAATAATGCTTAATGTTGAACAATAATTTAATTCTTTTGTGTTAACTATCATTACTTAATGTCTAAAATTATTCACATTCTCATTTAAAATTAAAGAAAATTTAAGATATTTTTGTAATTTGGAAAAAATGTTGTATATAAGTAAATATTTCAAAATTTATATTGTTGATTGATCAATTTTGACCAATTCCAAAAATCATTAGCTTATCAAATTATTTATTAAACTAAGAAAAATATTCAACAAAAGTTAAAAACAAATAGAATGTAGGTTTTCAAAATATTAAATTTCTTTTTTTTTTGTTAACTTTAATTACTTAATATTTATAATGATTCATATTATCAGTTTTAAAGTTAAATATATTCTAAAATATTTTTTGTAATTATGAGAATGTTGTATATAAATAAATATTTGAAGACTTATATTGTAACACCCCGTTTTCAAGAAAACATGCATTGCATATTTCACAAAATTTCTTTTACCTTTTAATTGAAAATAATTCGAAGTGAACTATTATGTTATTTAAAGTCATGATTTAAGTATTATGTTGTGCTCGATGATTTTTACGTATGGTATGATCTAATATTTTCTTTCGAGATTTTAAAGTATTTTGTAGGATTGCTTACAGAGGAAACCGAGCCTGATCTCAACTCACTCGACAAACATGAATGAAAGTAAAAAGATAAGATATAGATAAGTTTATATAAGGAAAAATGATACTAGGTTTTTATGCAAAGATTGTTCGTTTGTGTCGTAAATGCCTTTATTCTATTAATTTAATCATGATCTCTATATGTGATTCTACGTGATAAAATAATTTACATAAAATGTACTTAGTAAATACTTTTGTATAAATTATTATTGTAGTATATTATTATTATTATAATAATAATAATAATAATAATAATAATAATAATAATAATAATTATTATTATTATTATTATTATTATTATTATTATTATTATTATTATTATTATTATATAAATTAAGCATTCAAATATATATATATATTTGAGCATATATATATGTATATGTATATTATGTATGTACGTTACTCAACTAAAGCACATACATGCATATTTATTTATTTTGTGAATATAATAAACAACTTTTGGATCAAATTTGGAGGTGAGTCAACTTTTGCCTATTGCTTCTTCTTCACACGTGTCTTCTCAAATTTGTTTTGGAGACACCTCCTTCATCTCATCCTTTCCATTTTCATACCAAAGTGGGAAAAGGAAAAGAAAAGTGTGAAAGAGGAGAAGGAAAATTCTTTTAGCAAATTCATCTTCAAATCAAGAGGGTAAAGATTAAATTGCTTCCAAGTTTTTCCCCAAATTGAGATGTAGATATACATGTATGTGTATGTGTAATTTTGGTGAGTGTAATTATATGTGTGCATGTGGTATGTTGGGGCTGCGTGTGCGTGTTGCTGTGTTTAGGGTGAAGGGTGTCGCCTGGTGCGGCGGCGCCGTGCAGTGTAGGTGCGGGTGAAGGGGGGTGGCGCCGTGAGCAGCGCCGCCGTGCTGTGTGGGTGATTGAGTGCATGTTGTTGTGTGTGAGTCTTGAGTGTAAGTGTGCAGGGGTGTGGGTGATGATGGTTGATGTGGGTTGGAGAAGGAAGAGGCGCCGCCGTGAGTGACGGCGCCACGTGGAGAGTGCAGGCGAGAAGAGGGGGGCGGCGCCGTGAGCGGTGCCGCCGTGCTGCAGAATCGGGGAGGTGTTTGGGTGTTGTGTGTGTGCTGTAAAGAAACAAGGGGAAAGGAGGAGGGGCGCCGCCGTGGATGGGCGGCGCCGTGCGAATCGACGCCGTGAGTAGAGAAGGGAAGCAGCGCCGCCACCGCGAGTGCGGCTGTGTGTGTGTGTATTGTATGTACGTGCGTGCGTGTGTGCTGTTGTGGTTAGGGTGAGGCAGCGCCGCGTCGGCCGGCGCCGTGCAGGGTCGGAGATGCTGCCAGAGACGGGCTGTCGCCGGCAGCGGTTGAGCGGCGGCCGAGCGGAGGCGGCAGTGAAGGGGCAGTGACGGGGCTGGGATGATTTGGGGCAGGGACTTGATTTTAGAAATTAGGTTTAGTCCAAGGGCTTAATAGCAAATTCAAACTCTTCCCTAATTATAATTTAAGGGTTAGACTTTCAGCATATTGCAGATTGGTCCTTGAAGTTTGACAGATTCCATTTTCAGCCCCTACAGTTTACAATGAATGTAGTTTAGTCACTGAAATTAATTTAAATAGCAGATTAACCCCCAAACTTTATAGAAACTACAGAATCACCCCATAACCTTGCTACAATTATAAATTGAGCCCAATACTGTCCTGGATATTATTTTATGACCTCAAACCATATTTTATGTATCATTTTAAGATTTAGAATTACTAGTTAAAAATACCTAAAGTTTAAATTATAAGTATATTTGTTGTTTATATGTGAATCATGTTTCAATGATTTTTATATGAAAATATCAGCATCAAAACTTCATATATGAGTCTAATATATATATTGCATGATGTATAATTAATATAAATGCTTGAATTATGTGTATGGAATCATGTTAATATTTATGTTTAGTATGAAGTCTTTATATTAAATTACTAGTGATTATGCTTTAGATTAAATAACCTAATATAAGAAACTAAACAGTTAAGTGTGTCGAGTGCAGTCGAGATAACCGGTGAATCCAGGAGCAATCCTCAAAACCGTCAACTTAAAGTGGGTAACTTCTACACTCTACTATGTGTTGATAATTAAATTAGTAAGTTATGTATGAAAATCTATGGCTGAAGCTCCGTAGCTATAACCGGTAGTTGCTTCACTATTGGGCGACGACCATAAGGGCCATAGTGCCTAGTCTATGAAAGCAAGGTTTAGTGGGCGAGCGACTCCCACATTCCTTTATGTTATGTATGGTCCAGGGTGAGCGTGCCCAACGGACATGTAGTATGTGCTTAATGGTTTAATTACTTCAACATATATTAGAGAGTACAGTTATCCCACTGGGATCCCTCTCCGGAGGTGTCTCATGATTCTACTTTTAATATTTTCAGGTTCGGCGTATGATGACGCGGACGTGTAGCGAGCTGAACTGTCTTTCCATCACCCCTGTAATGTTAGAGTACCAAAATAATACTTACTTTAAAAAACAATGCTACATTTTGATATGTAAATTATGGTAGATGATGGGCCTAGACTTATATTTTGGTATAATATGTTTGTTCTATTATGTTATCTCATGTAGGAGTTTGTTTGAGCGTTTAACCTAGAAATGTGGGTAAAACACAAGTTTTAGAAATAATTGTATTATGTTTAAAAGAAAAAAATGTCTCGTGTTTTCTTTCAGTCTTCCGCTGTATATTATCGTATGAATTATTTAGTTAATAAGTAAGTAAAGGGTGACGGCTTGATTCCCAATTAATGGGGATCGGGGCGCCACATATATTCACTACAAGAAAAATGCACATAGACTACGCCCCTAAGACAACTTTTTTTTGAAAAAACCGTTGTCGTAGCCAAAATTAGCGTTGTCGTAGACAAAACCGTTGTCATAGGTATGAAAAATGTGCTCATAGACAACGACGCTTTATTGGCGTTGTCGTAGAGGCGTAGTCGTAGGGTAAAATTCAGCCCTAAGACAACGGTTGTGACTTGAGGTTGTCGTAGTTGTGTAGTCTTAGGTAAAAAATGAACCCTAAGACAACGCTTATGACATGAGGTTGTCGTAGATATGTAGTCGTTGATCCCTAAGACAACGGGTACAATATGAGGTTGTCGTTGAGGCGTAGTCATATATACCTAAGACAACGGTAACTTTATAGTGTTGTCATAACCTTGTGGTAGCGTTGTCGTAGGCTAAATAAACTTGATTTTTATTTATTAATATTACTAAATGTAAATACATACATGTAAAATAAAATTTACTTAGATATATTATAAGTATGTG
This sequence comes from Scutellaria baicalensis, assembly GCA_005771605.1. Taxonomy (NCBI): domain Eukaryota; kingdom Viridiplantae; phylum Streptophyta; class Magnoliopsida; order Lamiales; family Lamiaceae; genus Scutellaria; species Scutellaria baicalensis. The sequence continues at coordinate 26,512,563 of CM016724.1, forward strand.
TAATGTGTAATTGTCTCATAAGTAAATTAAAGTAATAATATACATGTAAAAAATGACTAATAGTGTTAAATTCAATCCCCATTTCAAAGTCCCCAATTCTAAACCCTAGCTAGCTCTCTCCATCTTCCCAGTTTGTTGTCCCAGCCGCCGCCCGCCGCTCTTCCACGCCGCCAGCCGCTGCGGGCCGCAGCCTCTCCTCGCCCACGCATCCTCTCCAGCCGCTGCCGCCTCCACGCCGCACACCATCACCACCTCCGCGCCGCGTACCCATCCCCGCCTCCCGGCCGCGTACCCATCCTGCCTCCACGCCGCATACCCATCCCCGCCTCCCCGCCGCGCACCCATCCCCGCCTCCCCGCCGCCCACCCATCCCCGTCTCCGCACCGCGTACCCATCCCTACCTCTCGGCACCACTCCCGCCTCCACGCCGCGCACCCATCCCTACCTCTCGGCACCTATCCCTACAGATCAGAGATGCTTTGGAGAGGTTTGAGCGCTTCGAGTTTACTTCCACATCATCTTCTTCACTCACATCATCCAACAGCGTCGTTTCAGGTCCTTCTGATGATCAAGCATCTTCAATTCGTAGAGACATCAACCAGATCTAGTCTATCTGCACCGATATGGATCGCCTCTGGCGTTCCATAGCTTCCAAGCCTCAACGCGATCTCTGGAAAAGGTATGTGTTGATGTTTATTTTTAATAAACATTTAAATTATTATTTTGCCTTAATTCACAAAATATTGTTTTTGTACTCCTTTAAGACTCTTTTGTAGGCTTAAAAACGTGCTATGAAATAGTGGAGGAGTGGAGAAAATTGAAGATCAAGTCATCCCTTGAAAAGTGGAGAAGAGGTTGAAGTTGACCTTGTCAACCAAGCTTGAAGTGGGCATGTTTGAGGGAGCATAACTTCCACCTCACAACATGGTTGAGAACGTGCCATACATGGATGGAAAGAGTGTGGAACAAGCTTTCCAGACGTCTATAAATACCCCTCCTCACTTCACTTGACAGAAGGGCAAGACGAGCAGAAACGAGAGAGAAAGCAGTATAGTCATACAGTTCTAGTGTTACTGAGAGTGTGATAACATCCTGTCTAACATCTGTGTTCTTTAATCTGTTTCAGTCATTTCTTGTGACTGATTCCTTTTGTTCTCAAACAGGTTGTAGGGTGTTGTCTTTTTGTTTCTTGTTTTCTTCTCAGTATTTTGGTTTAGGCGTCTTTGAGACGTTAGGATTCCTTGTTCTCTTTCTAATAGATTTCGATAGGGATCATTTTGTAAATCTTTTTAGTGAAGCTTTTTGCCCTGAGGCATCTCACAATTTATATTTTATAACTTGTGAAAAATTTACATTCGTGTGTCTTTTTAATTCCGCTGCATTTTCGTTTTAACTCTGTTTTTCAATCTGTGTCGTTGACGGTGTTGTCCAACACTGTCTCTAACACTGCTGTTTTTGAGTCTATCGATTTTACCATTGGCACGACCACTTTCAGTATGTGAAATTGCACATGGAATGAATGTGATAACCGTTCTCCTAGATCTGTATTGATATATTTGTCGATTTTATCTCCTTGATAGTTGAGCTGTTTATATTACTTGGATGGATGCACATATTGTTATGATCTTGTCGTGTTATATGAGGTAGTGACTAGCATTTTCATGTTTGTTTTGGTGTCAGAAAGATGTAATGGACGACTTCTTGTATTATCTTTCTTTCTTCAATGAGTGTCTCTCTTGAGCTTCTTGAAATTAGCTAGTCAAGGAAAGTGAATATCAGTTTTAGGAAAGAAATAAAGTGTAGACTTTTAAGCAACACAATTACATCTTAAGCAGTTCTAGCTTTTTTTTAAGTATTTCAGTAGTGGCCCTTTACTTTTGTGGTTCACCTAATGAAATGAAGTTGCCTGATTGGGGTTTCATATATTATTTCATTTGTGATTCAGCTTGCAAATGTACAATGTCCTCGTGATACCCATTTTTGGGTGTATGATGATGGTCGTTATGAAGAAGAAGGTCAAAATAATATCAGAGGAAACATATGGGAAAAGGTATGTTTTTAATAAACTTATGCGGTATGGATTCCAACTACAGTGATGTGGCCATGGAATCATTTCACCAACACTTTTGAGTATAATTGCACTAGGCTTCAACCCGATTCGTCTGCTCCTTGTTCTCCTTGCCTGTACCTCAAGGTCAGCCTCAAGTACATGGAGATGAGCCTAGCAACTATACAACTGTACCAAATTATCTTGAACAGAAAAAGATCCAGAAGCTTCTTCTACTTGGACTCCCAGGCTCTGGTACCAGCACTATTTTCAAGCAGGTAAATTATTTTTCATGTTATGAGAGAGCTACTGCTATAACCCCTATTAGATGGCTATTTTACGCTATTTTTCTGCTATTTATAGTAATTTGGAGGATTTCAAAGATTGAAAATTATCATGTATATCATTTAATATGCATCTACAGATTCTTGCTATCGGTCTTATGCTTATTGTCTTATACTTACTTTACCTTCTGGTTTTGTCTTGATTCTTGAATTTCTTGCATATAATATCCTGAATTATTAGCTCAGCAGCTGTATTTATTTTGCATTTGGCAAAATCTTTTCCTAATCCTAGGCTTCACCTTCCTTAATAATGGGCATAATGGCTATTGTTATTTCTTCTTATTAGTACAGTATTATAAATAGGAGCTCTGGAAATAACTGTTATGAGTAGGTTTTGCATAGCTTATTGGTTGGCTGTGAGACTGGATAATGTGTTATACCATATGTTTTACTGGGAAAATGTAGTTAGGAAATTAATCAGCTTCTCATTTGGATCACCAAACTGCCTTTGTTAATTTTCCTTTGTTTTGTTGAAACTATGAATTGTTGTTATAAACACTCCAACTCCATTTGCGATTTCTTCTCATCAATAATACTCTCTGTGTTTCTCTGCAACAATGAATACAATCGTGGAGTTGCATGAAGAATCCATAAAACTACACATAGTTGCACATTGTGTTGGAGGTCTAGCCATTCATATCTCATTGATGGGAGGCTATGTATCAGCAGAGCTTGTAGCTTCCATAACTTGTACCAACTCTTACATCATATGAACTTTTAGAGTAATAGTTGTTGTATGAATTATTAAATGAATATTTCAATTTGATATAACTATTTTGAGTTGAATGTTTATTTTGTATATTTGAATTTCAATTAATAAATAATAATTATTACATGTTGCTAGAACTTGTAAAAGACAACGCTGAAAATAGACTATGACAACAGTTTCAAAAATATTGTAATAAGGGTCTACGACAACGCCAAGGATTAAAAACCGTTGTCTTTGACAGCTACGACAACGGCAGGACAACGGTTAAAAACCGTTGTCTTAGGTCTCTACGACAATGGCACAAAACCGTTTTCAAAGCGTTGTCGTAGATAGAAAAGACAACGCTTCTTTGGAACAACAACCCTACGACAACGGTTAAAAACCGTTGTCTATGTGCATCACAACCGTTGTCGTAGGGGTCTAAGACAACGGTTAAAAACCGTTGTCTATGAGTGAAAATTTGTTGACCCCTACGACAACCCTGGCTACGACAACGCTGCTTTCTGGCCTACGACAACGGTTTTTAACCGTTGTCTATCAGCGATTTTCTTGTAGTGATTGTTAATTTGTCACTTTTAACTAATTTCGAAAATCATTGACATTAAATTATCTAATCAAGCCATGAAAAAAATTCAATGGAAAAGAAAAACAAATAGAATGTAAGCTTTCAAGTTGTTAATCTTTTTTTTTTTTAACTAAAGTTACTTAATGTTTATAATTATTCATATTATCAATTTTAAAGTTAAAATAAATTTTAAGATAGTTTCTGTAATTATGATAAATTTTGTACATAAATAAAGATTCAAAATTTATACTGTTAAATGATCATTTTTAACTAACTTCATCATTGACTGATCAAATTATCTATCGAGCCAACGACCATAGAACTAGTTATGCAAACACTTATATCCTTTATGGAAAGGGCTATAACGTATAAACACACACTTTTGACTCCTAAGTTGAAGCTTATGATTATTATAAGGCCTAAGGTATGGAAAGCAAGCACAACCAAAAACTTTTAAAAAGGAGTAATCAGGCTCTTTGTGATGAATTTTAAAATAAGGAGTTTGAGCATGTAAAGGAGTACTAGGCAATCGATTTATAAGAAAGACTACCGATTGAAAAGCATCCCACCAAAAGGTTAAAGGAAGAGAAGCATGACTTAAGAGAGTAAGCCCCAAATCAGTGACATTTTGATGTTTTCTTTCAACCAATCCATTTTGTTGATGAGTGTAAGGACATGAGTGTCTAATGGAGATCCTTAAAGATTGAAGAAAATAATAAAGAGCTCTAAACTCTCCTCCCATGTCACAATGAACAACTTTGAGTTTAATGTCAAACAACCGTTTAACCAATGGCAAAGACTTCTTAAAAATTTTAGACACATCAGACTTAGCAACAAGAGGATAAATCCATGAATATCTAGTATGATCATCAACAAACAACACATAATATTTGTAACCATCCTTAGATAAAGTTGCTGCAGGGCCCCAAACGTCTATATGAACAATTTCTAAAGGATGAGTAGTAGTATGAGTACTAGAAGAAAAATGCATTTGATGTTGTTTGCCAATCTTGCAGGCTTCACAAAAGTGATTTAGTCTAGTACAGGGTACATTTATTGAATGCAAAACCTTAGGCAAAGTATTGTTACAAGGATGACCAAGTCTATTGTGCCACAAAGAAGCAGAGACATTACATGGCTTATTACTAGAAGGAGCATCCAAGTGTTTATGTAAAGGAAAAAAAGAATCAGGGCTATTACACACAAAAGATTGAGTAGAAGAATAAGAGGGCACCACATGATGTGAAGAGAATGAAGGAATATGAGACAAGTCCAGCTGATACAAGCCATCTCTAAGCACCCCTTTCAACAGCACCTTGTGAGTTCTCAAGTCCTTAACGAGACAGAAATTAGCATGAAACTCTATTAAAGCATTATTGTCTTTCAAAAACTGAGAAATACTTAGCAAATTTTTGGTTATATCAGGAACAAACAAAACGTTGTTCAAGTGAATATGTGAGGAGTTCAAAGAAGGATAAGAAGTAGATCCAAAGCTAGAAATTGAAAGACTAGAACCATTTCCAACCACAAGCTTTTGCTTACCAGGATAGGAAGAATGCAACTGAAGATGATCCAAAGCCAAGGTGACTTGATGAGTTGCCCCACTATCCAATATCCAATCCGGAGAGGAACCAGAGGCACCTTGAGAAGAAACAAGAGAGTTAGTAGAACCAGAAGAATTGGCAGAAGCATTACCAGCACTAAGCAAATTGGCTTGAGGAGCAGCTGAATTTTCAAATCCTTGAAAGGAAACATCAAATCTTCTAAAGCACTTTACTGCAACGTGATTTGATTTGCCACATAGTTGACACACAACTCCACGGCCTCCTCTATAAAATCTTCCACGGCCGCGACCATGAAATGATCCTCTAGAACGATCTGAAAAATTACCCCTAGCAACACCAATATTAGCCGAGGGAAGAACAGATCTAGGAATAGACTGAGGAGTAACATTAGTGACATGAGCAACCACCGAGGAGCTCTGAACCATCCGCATTTCATGAGTTTGAAGCACAAACTGAGCTTCAGTTAAAGAGATCTCCTGACTTCGAGCAGTGAGATTAACAATTACACTCTCATATTCAGATCCTAAACCACCAAGGATGTATAGGAGAAGATCATCATCATTCAAAGGCTGGCCTGCAGCCAATTGATCAGCTAGATTTTGCATTTTCATAAAGAAATCAGCAATAGAAGAATCTCCTTTCTTCAGTGTCTGAAGCTGGAAATGAATACTCATCACTCGAGCTTTGGATTGACTCCGAAACAATTGCTCAAGAGCACGCCAAATCTCAAAAGAATGGGTGAACCTGCTTACAAATCCAAGCATGGAATCTGAAATCGAGCTTAACAACCAGCTCTTAAGAAACTGATCGCGGCGAATCCACTCAACAAACTCATTTCGCCGGCAACTTGAACCATTTTCAGCAACCTCAAATTCATCGGGGATAGAACTTTCATCACCATGGAGAAACCGATCAAATTCGTGTGCTGCCACCGTAGCAAGGACTTGTGATCTCCAATACGTGAAATTCGATTGATCAAGCCGCAAAGTAAGTGTGGTAAATGTTGGCAACGAAATATTCACCATGGACGAGTGAAGAACAAAGCTTAGAGAGAAGGTTCTAAGCTCTTGATACCATAGTAAAAAGAATGTGATAGAGAGAAAATATGTGATTCCATTCTAAGTGAAAACATGCATACAAGATGAGTATATATACAACATAGGATACCAACTTCCATAACAACCTAGCTGACGTGGCTAACTACTTTTCAAAATTGAAAAACGAATACACAACGCTCAATAAACCGTTGTGTATTACAAATTGTTGTGTATTACAAAAAGCCATGCAAAACCTTAATTACCTAATACTCCCTTGTCCCGCTCCAACTTGCCTACTTGCCATTTTCGTCCGTCCCAATCGAACTTGCCAACCCCAAAATGGCAAAGAAATAACATTTTTAATCAAAAAGTAATCAAAAAGTAACCAAAAAGTCAAAAAACAACAACAAAAAGTATAAAAAACACTTTTTTAATCAAAAAGTAACCTAGTCAACTGCATTTTCTTAGGTTCCGTGCCCGGTCCAAGTAGGTAACTTGGACCGGGACGGAGGGAGTAATACTTAATATGCTTTTTGCTATTGCTCAAAGTTGAGATTGCAAGGTGTTTGTGATATTTCACCTGATAGCTACATATTGCCATATAAGTTATCTAAATCTTGTATTTATTAAGTAGCATTTTGTATATTTAATCATTATGAACTGGATATATCTTATCATCCAAAATTTCAAGGTATCATTAACTTCACAAGTATGTCAAAATTAATGGCAAACTCCTAACTTATCACTTGATTGATTGGTTCACTCGTCAATATTGATTATTTGTGGAACCTATTCCAACTACATAAAGAGCTTTTTCGATAATGAAATATTCAAAATAAGACTTCGAAGTTAAATGGATGATGAGTTTCTTGTTGATAACCTACTTGTTTACTGTTATCACTACTTTTAACACATTCTATTATAACTGATTTTGAATCAATGAAAATGCAGCACATACAATTTCTTAAATTTAGAATATCAAATATTATTATTTTTCAAACATTTATTTCTTATGATGAACCTAACTTGAGAAGATTGCCAAATCACCTAAATACATTTCATTCCACACTAAAAGATTTATGATGCTCCAATCTCCTCCATTCATTCTACTCCTTTACATTCATAATCAACTACAACTACAACTACAAAAATTGAAACCAAATAGAAAATTCTTGCAAGCATATATCAAGTAGCATCATTAATCATTAAACTCTGCTGCTGAACATCATCATTAAACCCAATGTTAATGCCACTCTAAACATAGCAGCCATGCTTCAAAACACAAGAATTAATTTTGTGTGTATATGTTTTCTCTATTTATTTAATTTAAAGATGAAAAGGGTGTAATAATAAGCAATGAAAGATAGGAAAGTGGTAGAAAAAAATGCAAGGATTTTGAGGTAATTTATAAGGAAAATTAATTTGGTGAAATTGACTTTTCTTCGTGAGAGAAAAAAAGATGAAATTAAACATGGCTTCTTAGACCCAAAGTAAAGGGAAACAGATTTATTTTGTCTTTTTTTGGGTTCTTCACTAACCCTATTGTGACGTGCACTTGGTCTCACCTAATTGTTAATAGATACTTAAATTATAGTACATCTCTTTTGGAAATGTGCAAATATGAGATTATAGAACAATTATTGGACAAACTTCGCAAGAAAAGTATGTATTTACGATGAGATTTTAGCGACAATTTAACAATATACATTATTATAAAAAGTAATGAAAAAAAATTATTTACAGTAAATATATAAATACTCGATGAATTTGAGAAGGCTAATATTAGGGCCACATCCAAAATTTGAAACAAACTCACTTACAAATTATCTAAAACAGGAACCAAATATTTAAGCAGTAACCATGAGATTCAAAGTTACTCGGTGCAATGATGAACCCCTCCTAATATATATTTAGGAAAGGTTAATTACGAAAGGTTAATTACAAATAACTATTCAAATTTTACTTGTTTTACACTTAACTACATAAATTTTTTCTGTTGCAATTAACTATTTCACATTTGCATGCGCGAGTTGAAAATAACCATCTAAATCAATCTGAACACCATTTTTCGTCAAATTGAATGAAATTGAATCATTTTTTCATTTTAAAGGAATTTTAATAAGTATATAATTCATTGTTAAGACGGGCTCCCCTCACGGGTTATGTGGTAAATTCAAGCTTATGAGCATTGCACTCATCATCTTCAGAGTACAATTTTTATGTTCACAACATCATTCGATTGAGGTGAGTATGGAGCCGTCGTTTGGTGATTTATGTCACTTTGTGAACACAACCTCACAGGGTGTCATGTACTCTCCACCTCTATCACCTCCTTCAATATTATGGGAAATGAATTTGTTCATGAGATAATGAGCTGAATGGTAATACCATAAAGTTTTTGCTTTTGTTTTTTGTTTCTTTTATTAACTACATAATTTTTTTCTGTTCCAATTATATAACTATTTCACATTTGCATGCGCGAGTTGAAAATAACCATCTATGACCACCAGAACACCATTTTCCGCCAGATTGAATGAAATTGAATCATTATTTCATTTTAAAGGAATTTTAATAAGTATATAATTCATCATTAAGACGGGCTCCCCTCACAGGTTCCGTGGTAAATTCAAGCTTATGAGCATTGCATTCATCATCTTTAGAGTACGATTTTTATGTTCACAACGCCATTCGATTGAGGTGAGTATGGAGCTGTCATTTGGTGATTGATGTCACTTTGTGAACACAACCTCAAAGGGTGCCACGTACTCTCCACCTCTATCACATCGTATATCTTTTATCTTGTTATTTAATTGATTATCTACTCTACTCTTGTGATTTTTGCCAACTTCTATAGCTTCATTTTTATGTTTCAACAGGTAGAAATAACAAATTTTGTACAATCATCAATAAAAGTAATAAAATATTTTTCCCACCTCTAGTTTGCACAAATTTCAAATCACAAACACTAGAATAGAGGTTTTGTGCTCCTTCAATATTATGGGAAATGAATTTGTTCATGAGATAATGAGCCGAATAGTAATACCATCAATTTTTTGTTTTTGTTTTTTGTTTCTTTTCTTTAATAGCTCATGAGCCTTCAAATGAACTTGTTTATGATCATTTGAGTACAATTTGTGTTAATATTATAATCATAAGTACTAAGAGTAGTTGGATCATATATAAATAATTAATTGAAGTCATTCTGTAAAAAAATAATTTAAGTGTTAAAAACCCCAATTTCATAATTGTACTAATATATATAAATAAATTAAAGTAATTAGATCATAATTAATTAAGTAAAAGTAATAATATAATAAATTAGATATATAGACTAACATGACTATATGAGTATGTGAAAATGAAATTACTAAATTAGTGAGTGAAATAGTCTAAAATTAGTAAATTAAAAATCCACATTTCAAATGAGCCCTACCGAGTATTCAACTCCCTCTCTCTCCCCCCACCTTCGCCGTCGTCACTCGCCGCTATTCATGAATACAATAATTAATGGTATTTCTTTTTTTAATTTCAACATAAAGAAATGAAGTTAAAACTACAAGAAAAATATGTATTTACAATAACATTTTTTGTGACAACAAAAGTTGTCGCAATAAGTCTAGTTTTTACAATAAGTCTAGTTTTTAAAATAACATTTACAATAAGTCTAGTTTTTGCGACAACAAATTGTCGTAAAAAATATTGACAAAAAATGACAATATGTTGACCAAGGATGAAAATATCGATATCGCATGTCGTATCGCAACTTTAATTTTACGGATATATCGATGTCGATATCGATATCGCATATCGATATCGCAAAAAATTTGAAAAAACAACGGAAATCTTATTAAAATTTTGGAAATTTAATATGAAATTTTAGGGATTATTTTTACACTTCATGACACGTATATTCCACTCAAAATCACATTAAAATAATATATTTAAAACTAACATATAGATAATAAGCATTATAAATACTGTTTTTCGAATGAAAAATGATACTCCCTCCGTCCCACAAATATTAGCCTACTTTGACCGGCACACATATTAAGAAAAAGCTGTTGACTTTGATTGGATGTGTTATTTTAATATTTTTGAGTGGCAATTTTGTAATTTAAACCAACTTTTTGAGTGCAAAAGTTGTAAAATGAAAGAAATTGAGGGGTAAGAGAGTAAAATTTTCTTTGCCATTTTGGGGCTGGCAGATTTAAGTGGGACAAACGAAAATGGCAAGTAGGCTAATTTTCATGGGACGGAGGGAGTAATATATTACATAATACAAGATAAAATTACTAAAATTACATCATACAATACACTAGTACCAAAAGGATGACCTATGAGGTTCAAACATAGTAGATGGAATGTCATCTTGATCCAAGCAGTACTAATACCAACATATACATAATTAGCACTATTAAAATTTTACTAAAACTAATTATAACAATTAATTGTAAATACACAATTACAACATTACATTTTACGTGCTAGCTTCACTATAAAATAATTCATTGTAAAATTATGATTTTATAATAAAGTTCTATAAGTTAACTAAATATTTCACCTAACATATACATAATTAGCACAATTAAACACATCAATTTACAATATACCAACAATTAAACATAGCAATTTACAATATACCAACATATATAATTAGCACTATTAAAATTTTATTAAAACTAATTATAACAATTAATTGTAAATACACAATTACAACATTACATTTTACGTGCTAGCTTCACTATAAAATAATTAATTGTAAAATTATGATTTTATAATAAAGTTCTATAAGTTAACTAAATGCTTCACCTAACATATACATAATTAGCACAATTAAACATAGCAATTTACAATATATCAATAAAATGCTAGTTTTATCAACTAAAATGAAAAAAAAAAAGATTAAATTTACATACTAATTCGTAGTTCTTCAAAATGACAATTGAGTGATATATATAGTGGTGCAAGTATTTCCTCTCCAATGTCAATGCCCTATATCCAAAAAAATAAATAAATTAGATACATTAAAAATAGTCATAATCTATAAAGTAAATAATTGAAATTAATTTAATCAAAAATGTTGGGAGAGAGTTATTGATATGAGAGAATATTATACCTTGAACCTTAAATTGTATGATAGAAAATGTTCACTTGCCTTCAACATATATATATATATATATATAGAAATATATCATGCAAAAAAATTAGAAAAAAAAAAGAAGTAAATGAAGTAATAATTGGTTAAAGGAATGGAAATTTAAAAAAGCCACAAAATATGGCTATATCCGTGAATGAAAGATTGATGTGAGGAGAATATATTACTTTCAATATCAAACACAATACATAATACAAAGTAAGGAAAAAAAATCACATAGTTCAATTTTGTGAATCAAAATCGCTCATTTTGATATACATGCGATGTTTTGCGATATATCCGCGATATTTCCCAATTTCCATCCAATTTTATATTACACTGAATCGATATCGATATCGATATCAATATTTCGCGATATTTTGCGAAATATCCGCGATACCCAGGAAAAAAAACATTAACACCCAATATCCGTATCGCAATATCCGTATCCGCGATATATCCGCGATATTTCGCGATATTTTCATCCTTGATGTTGACACAAAAACAATGTAAAACGACTTATTTGCGGCAATATTGTTGTCACAAAAAAACTTTTTATGAGAACGCTTTTTTGATAATAATTTAGCGATAACATGTGTCGCAAATTGTGACTTACGATAACTATTGAGGTTTTTGTCATAATAATGTTGTCGCAAATACTCATTTTTCTTGTAGTGGATCTCACATGAGACTTACTCTAATACTTATAGTTAAGACCATAAGATAGCTAATACTAATTTCGTCCAAAAAAAAAAGCCATAGTTGAATAAAGGAGTCATAGTGTTGCTTTAAATATTAGAATTTATTTTTGATATTTTTTGAAAACCACTGCTATAATTCAAAGTAAGAATACATTTTTCTTCAAGAGAGAGATAGCCCAGATGCGAATGGCAAGTCTTCACTCAAAGTTCTTTCACCATTGGAAACGAATTGAAGGAAGAATAAACCCAATCCCAAGATAAGAATAATAACTTTCATTAGCAAAATCATTAATACAATGGATTTAAATGTTGTTAAATAAATAATCTATATAATAGATTTAAATTATTAAAGAGACCACTGCTGGCTTTATTAAAGGTGATTTGCACTTTGGGACAATAATTGAATGCAGATATGTTTTTTTTAATGCAACGGGAATGTATTGAAGGCCGTGTGGAGTTTGCAAAACTAATTTCTTATAACTACAAATTGGCAATTTCCTAATTAGTTTACAGAAAATAATATCTGGAAAATCCCAACCACCATAGACACACACACACTCTCTCTCTCTCTCTCTCTCTCTCAAGAATGGAAGGAGGAGGATCGGCTGCCGTTGAAGTTCTAGTTCAAAACCTGATCGACGTTACCAAGGGAGAGATCTCACTAATCCGAGGTCTCAATAAGAACGCCCACAAGCTACAGAACAGTTTGATCCTGGTCCATAGCTACTTGGATGATGCTGAGAAGAAGTTGATCACCGATGAAGCTGTCAAAACATGGCTGAAGCAGCATGATGACGTGGCGTTCGATGCTCATAATGTTTTGGATGAACTCAATTATCATCTTCTCTCTAAGAAAATGAAGAGCGTCAGAAGAGAGAAGAAGAAAAAGGTACTACCATCTTGCTTCCCACCCTTCAATGATTATGTTCGTCGCCGCCATATGGCTCTTAGAATCAACGAAATCTATGTTCGTTTTGAGTCTAGTTTAGACCATGCAACCAAGCTCGGCCTCCATAGCAGACCGGCTATTGCATATGCTCTTCCTGAAGAAACTGATCCGCACACTCTTGATCCAGTTTTTATTGGAAAAGATTCTTGCTAATTTGACATCCGGCAATGTTGAAGATGAGAGTAGGGTGATTCTTCTAGAAAAGATACGAAAAGTATTGGGAGATAAAACATATCTCCTTGTTCTTGATGACGTCTGGATTGAAGATGCACAAATGTGAGAAGGTTTCAAGAATTCCTTATCCGGAATCACATCTGCCACGGGAAATTCCATCCTTGTTACTACGAGGAGTAAAAAAGTTGCTTTGATTGTTGGCACATTTGATATTCATAACTTGAATGTCCTATCTAATGAAGACTGCTGGTCCATAATCAAACAAAAAGCTGGAGGTACAGGAGATATTCCACCTGGGTTTGAGAGCATTGCAATTGATATTGCAAAACGATGTCAAGGCCTACCATTAGCTGCCAAGGTAGTTGGGGGATTGTTATACCGCACACCCAAAGATGAGTGGATCTCAATTGCACACGATTGGCTTTCAAATCTTCAAGTTGATGACAATGACATCTCAAAGATATTGAAATTAAGCTTTGATCATTTGTCTCCACCATCACTCAAGAGGTGCTTTGCCTATTGTTCGATTTTCCCTAAAGGTGAAACGATCAACAAGCATGAACTAGTTGAGCTTTGGATGGCACAAGGGTTTCTTCAAATTGATCCTGAAAATGGCATGGAGGTAGAGGGCAATAGATTCTTCTACTTTCTTGTGCAAAATTCGTTGCTGCAAGTTGCAAACCGAGACAAGATTAATGGCAACATAACACATTGTAGCATGCATGATCTAGCATGCATTGTTTCAAAAGGCATTTATCAAGTTCAATACATTGGTAGAGAGAGTGATGGAGGTGAATCAAGTTCTGTCCCAAAAGAATGTTGGCGTACATTGATTTTCAAGGGTGAAATTCTCTCTCATACCATGCTTTTAGCCTTCAAAAGCCTTCATACTTTAACAGTGATGGGTTATCATGTTAAGGAGTTGCCTAGTTCAATCAGTGAGTCAATACATTTGAGATATCTTAAAATTTCTCAATCAGGTATTCAAGAATTGCCTGACTCGATTGGGTATCTTTATCACTTGCAGACTCTAAGAGCAGATTTTTTGAGTAAGCTGCCAAGTAGTGTACAATACTTGATCAACCTAAGGCATCTTCACATTCGATGGGATACAAAATTGCCTCCTAATATTGGAAGATTAACCTGTCTCCAAACACTAGAAAACTATCATGTCGGAAAAGATGATGGCCAAGGAATTGGAGAGCTTGTTAGAAAACAGAGAGCATGAACCTCTATAGAAAAACAAATCTCAAGAGTGGAGGAACACTATTTTATATTATCAACTCAAATTATCATTTTTCTTCATACTACAAATGATGAATACATGGAGTATTTATATGTGATACTCAACATGAATCATATACAAATTCATGAACCACAATTAATTCCTACTAATAAATAACATACATGTACTGACCAAGAATCCAAAGGTCATTCATGTATTCTTCAAATCATATCCATAATAACTTTGACTCTTTAATCTAGTTTATTATTTCAACATCCCGTCTTAAACTAGATTAATTACTCCAAGTGAAAAACGCAGCTTCTTGAAGACATCATACTTTAATGGTTTGGTGAATATGTCGGCAACTTGATCTTGTGACTTCACGTGCTCAAGCTTCACTTCCTCCTTTGATATGCATTCTCGAATGAAGTGATACCTAGTATCAATATGTTTGCTCCTTTCATGAAACACTGGATTTTTGGCTAAAGCAATTGCTGATTTATTATCAACATAAATCTCCGTCTGATACTTTTGTGCTAAATTCAATCCCTTTAACAAACTTCTTAGCCACACAGCATGGCAAACACAAGAGGTAGCAGCAACATATTCCGCCTCACAAGTAGAGAGAGTCACAATGGGTTGTTTCTTTGAATTCCAAGTAAAAGCTGAATTTGCCATAAAGAAAACAAACCCGGTTGTACTCTTCCGACTATCAACATCACCAGCCCAATCACTATCGCAATAGCCAACAAGCTTGAAATCATCACAAAAAGCATACAAGATACCATAATCAATTGTACCTTTGATGTATCGAAGTATTCTTTTGGCAACTTTCAAATGTGAAGTAGTTGGAGCTTCCATGTAGCGACTCACAAGTCCAACGCCAAAAAGAATATCTGGTCTCGTACAAGTTAGATACCTCAAGCTTCCAACGAGACTCTTGAAAAAGGTTGGATCAACTTTCTCACCATCTTGATTCACATGCAACTTGATCCCACACTCCACGGGTGTGCTAACAGCCTTACTTTTCTCCATCTCGAACTTCTTGAGAATTTCTTTAGCATATGCTTCTTGAGAAATAAATATGCCATTATCTCGTTGCTTTACTTAAATCCCAAGGTAGTAGGACATCAGCCCAATGTCCGTCATCTCAAACTCCTTGGTCATGGCTTTCTTGAAATCATCAAACATCTTTGGATTATTGCCTGTAAGAATCAAGTCATCCACATACAAGCAAACAAGTAGCATATCACCATTTTTCTCATTTTTTACATAGAGAGCATGTTCATATGGACACTTCTCAAAGCCATTTGCTTGGACATATTTATCAATTCTGCTATTCCAAGCACGAGGGGCTTGCTTCAACCCGTAGAGAGCCTTCTTCAATTTCAGCACTTTCTTATCTTCATTGGGAATGATATAACCCATAGGCTGGTCAATATATACTTCTTTCTCCAAGTATCCATTCAAAAATGCAGATTTTACATCCATTTGATGGATTTTCCAACGGTTTTGGGCTGCTATAGAAATGATCAATCGAATTGTCTCAAGGCGAGCAACGGGCGCAAACACTTCATCACAATCAATTCCGGCCTTTTGCTTGTACCCTTTTGCAACTAATCTTGCTTTGTATTTTTCAACCTCTCCTTGTGCATTTCTCTTTATTTTGTACACCCACTTTACTCCAATGGTGCTTTTACCTTTCGGTAATGATACTAGCTCCCACGTATCATTTTTTGTAATTGCCTTAATTTCTTCATCCATAGCTTTTCTCCACTTTTCATCATGAGCAGCATCTTCATACTTTACGGGCTCGGTTTCTGCAAGTAGGCAAAATTGAGTAAAATCACTCAAATTTACCTCTTCGGTGACATTGTAAATGTCATTCAAACTTCTAAATCTCCGTGGGCCTTCACTTGAACTTTCTTCCTCAAATTGTGCAATTTGTGGTAGTGGTGATAGTGGTGGAGTATTAGCCGGTGCCATTCCTTCTTCTTCCTCATTATCATCAAAGAGAGGGCTATATCCACTTTCTTTCTTTGTGGTATTCCATTCCCAAACACATTCTTCATCGAACTCAACATCTCTACTTATAACAACTTTCCCGTTGTTTGGATTATACAACTTGTAGCCTTTAGAATTTTGATCGTAACCAATGAATAGATACTTTGCACTTTTGTCATCAAGTTTGATTCTTCTCTGATCTGGCACATGCATATAGGCAATGCTTCCAAACACCCTCAAGTGTGAGACACTTGGCTTGCATCCACTCCAAGCTTCTTGAGGCGTCACACCACAAACACTTTTAGTGTGACATCGATTCATCAAATAAACAGCACAAGAGACAGCTTCAGCCCAAAACTTGTTTGGCATTTTCTTGCTCTTCAACATGCTCCTCACCATGTTGAAAATGGTCCGGTTCTTTCTCTCCGCCACTCCATTTTGTTGTGGTGAGTATGGAGTCGTCATGGGACGATAGATACCATGTTGTTCACAAAAATTCATGAATTCATTAGATGTGAATTCTCCACCTCTATCGGAACGAAGAGCTTTGATTTAGTAACCACTTTGTTTCTCTACCATTAATTTGAACCTTTTGAAGATTCCAAACACCTCCGATTTTGCCTTCAAAAAATATACCCAAGTTTTCCGAGAATAATCGTCAATGAAAAGTACAAAATATTTATTCTCACCAAATGATGGTGGATTGATTGGTCCGCACACATCCGAGTGTATCAACTCCAATGGATGTTGAGCTCTTGTCAAAGACTCCTTCGGAAAACTCTTTCTCGCTTGTTTGCCAAGTAGACATCCTTCACAAAGTTGATTAGGATGATCTATGAAAGGCAAACCTTTCACCATTCTTTCTTTGCTCATCAATTTCAGCCCATCAAAATTTAGATATCCAAATCTCATATGCCATAGCCATGATGTATCTTTGAAACAAGATTTCAGGCACATAGGAACACCATTTTGAATGTTAAGCAAAAACATTCGATTTTTTGTCATAGGCACCCTAGCAATCAACCTTCCATTTTCATCCTTCATTGTTAAAGATTTATCTTTCAAATGAATATCATAATTCTTTTCCAACAGTTGACCCAAACTCAAAATGTTACTTTTCATGGCCGGCACATAAAACACATTGGAAATTAATTGATGACTTCCATCTTTTGAATGAATCAGAATTGTACCTTTTCCCTTTACTTGAACTTTTGAAGAGTCTCCAAAAGTTATATCTCCTTCTGTTGATTCATCAAGTTCCACAAACAAATTTCTCCTTCCACAAATGTGACTACTTGCACCGGAGTCAAGGTACCATTGATTCTCATTCTCCTCTTGATTGGTTTTGCAAGCTAGAAGTAAGGTGGAATCTCCATCTTCTTTTGCATTACTGTTCTCCGCAAAATTATTTGTCTCCTCCACTTTATTTCTACATTCCCATGAGAAATGCCCAAGACGATGACAAGAGAAACACTCAATTTCAGATTTGTCATACCTTGATTGGTTTGGCCTATTTCCTCCACCGATTCTTCCTCTTCCACGAGATCTTCCTCGAAAGGAATTTTGGCCCGTCTCAAAATTATTATTTGGAGTGTGTTTATCACCTTGTCCACCTCTTCCATGACCACGTCCTCGACCTTGTCCTCGAGATCCTCCACGTCCACGACCTCTTTGGGATGTGCCTCGATTTGACTCCTTCAATGACAGCTTTACCTTCAAAGCTTGTTCAACCGATTCTTGAACCGGTTTCAGCATTCTTTCTTCATGAGCTTGCAACGAACCGGCAAGTTCATCAACACTCATGGTGTCCAAATCCTTGGACTCCTCAATGGCAACCACGATGTAATTAAATTTTGGATCCAAGGATCTCAAAATTTTTGCGACAATGCGATCATCTTTCATATCATCTCCATATCTTTTCATTTGATTCGTAATAGCCAAAACTCTTGAAATGTAATCCGAAATAGATTCGGAATCCTTCATGTGTAGAGATTCAAACTCCCCTCTTAATGTTTGGAGACGTACCTTCTTTACTTTATCAACACCCTTGAATGAAGCTTGAAGAGTTTCCCATGCTTGTTTGGACGTGGTCGCCGCAACGACTTTCTCGAACATTTTTTCATCCAAACTTTGATGGATGAGGGTGAGGGCCTTTTGATCCTTCTTTTTGGCTGTTGCATCATTTTCATCAACGCCATTCTCCACAGGCTCCCAAGCTTCATATGCTCCAAGCAATGCCTTCATTCTTATGCACCAATTATCATAATTGTCCTTGGTGAGAGATGGGACAACAAATGGGGTTCCATTCGACATTTCTCCAAGCTTTGTCTCCAAACACTAGTGGCTCTTGATACCAATTTGTTAGAAAACAGAGAGCATGAACCTCTATAGAAAAACAAATCTCAAGAGTGGAGGAACACTATTTTATATTATCAACTCAAATTATCATTTTTCTTCATACTACAAATGATGAATACATGGAGTATTTATATGTGATACTCAACATGAATCATATACAAATTCATGAACCACAATTAATTCCTACTAATAAATAACATACATGTACTGACCAAGAATCCAAAGGTCATTCATGTATTCTTCAAATCATATCCATAATAACTTTGACTCTTTAATCTAGTTTATTATTTCAACAGAGCTTGGAATGTTGAATAACATACAAGGTGACTTGAATATTTTCAATATTGAAAACGTGCAACATGGAAAAGAGGCTGAAAGTGCACGCTTATTAGAGAAGCCAAAACTGTCTAAGTTAGAGCTGAAGTGGAGTAATACAAGAGAAGGTGAAATAAATGACGAGAATGTGTTGGAAGGCCTTCGACCTCATCCAAATTTGAAGAAGTTGGTGATTTATGGATTCAAAGGCACAAGATTTCCGTCATGGACGAATATGGCAGAAGGACTTAATAATTTGATGGAGGTATCTCTTTCTCATTGCTCTGTTTGTGATGAAATCCCAATGATGGGGAAATTGCCACATCTCAAATATCTATATTTGAATATGATAAATGTGAAATCCATACGTTGTTCATTCATGGATAGTAGCTGCAATGAGACAATTGTGGTGTTTCCGGTGCTACAACGGCTCTACTTGTCTAAAATGTCAAACTTGGTTGAGTTGATAGAAATAGAATTACCCGAAAATCATACAGTACTTGACGTGAAGGTATTTCCTTGCCTTGAATACTTGACCATAGATAGCTGCAAACAAGTAAGAATTGCTTCAAGTGTATTGAATTGTGGCTTACTGTTAAGATTCAGCCTCACAAGAATCACCAATTCAACTCAATTGGCAACTCAAATAATCCACCAAATCAGAGAACTCAACCCAAAACGCAAAACTTGATAATTGAAGCAAGAACTCAAGTAATCAACACACAACGAATTACGTGGTTCGGCTTAACAATGCCTACATCCACGGGAAACAAGGGAGGGGAATTCTTATTGCAAATCGAAATAAAACTCTGTTACAATGACTCTGCAACTCAACCAATAAACTCAGAAAACCCTAAATCGCGTAGTTAACTTTGATCTATGAACTCTCTGTGTAAACTCTACTATACAACGCAAAACACACACCTATTTATAGACCTATATCTTAGCTAACAGTAGCAACAAGAATTAGGCGAATCGGTTGAGAAACGAGCTCTGAATCTTAGCTAAAAGATCAACTCGTTCTTGGATAAAATCTCCAGCTTGAATCTTCCTAAACCGTAGATTAGATGAACGGCCCAGATTAACTCAAACTCCAACGGCTATCAACTGCTACCCAACGACTTGAAATCGCAATTCTGCAAATGCGCTTTTATTAGTGAATTGGCGCTTCTCCTTTAGCCTTTAAGCAAGATTCAATCGTGGCCCTCGGATCTAATCAACGACCGAGATCTTTTCCTGCACAACTAACAAAACCAACAAAAAAGTGATAAAGAAACTAGCATCTTTATAAGTGGAAGTGCGATTCTTCCCACACTTAGCAAATCTGAAGAAAATGAGCTGAATCAACTTTCAATCCTCCACCTTCAGCTCTTGTTCTTCTTCTTTGCTAAATCAGTTACACTTCCTGCTTCAAGTACCATTAGTTGAGGGTTTTCCTACTAGACCTATAAGATCCATGCGAAGACTGAATTTCTTCACTGGTAAAGCTTTTGTTAGAGCATCTGCAGGATTAGTTTCAGTAGGAATTTTGCACACTTTAACTTCTTGTTTCTCCACTTTATCTCTTATGAATTGAAGCTTTACATCTATGTGCTTGGTACGTTCATGAAAACTTTGATGCTTAGCTAGATGTATGACACTTTGGCTGTCACAAAACACAGAAATACATGCTTGATTTATACCAAAGTCATGCAATATGCCTTTCAGCCATATGGATTCCTTTACTGCCTCAGTTAGAGCAATATACTCAGTTTCAGTTGTACTTAGAGCAACTACAGATTGTTGGCTTGTCTTCCAACTAATAACAGTGCCATATAGAGTGAATATATAACCAGTTAAGGACTTCCTATTGTCTAAGTTTGCAGCAAAATCAGCATCTACATAGCCAATTATAGGTTCATGTTCTTCTGCCTTAGTTTTAAACTTTAGACCTGTTTCAGTGGTTCCATTAATGTACCTTAAAACATGCTTGACTGTTTCCCAATGATCTAAACCTGGATCAGACATATATCTACTTATAACACTCATTGGATGTGCTAAATCAGGCCTAGCAAACCATACCATACATTATGCTACCAACTGCACTAGCATAGGGTATTCTGTCCATCTCATCTTTTTCTTCTTGAGTCTTAGGACATTGATCATAAGATCTAGAGCTTAGTTCCTACACTGATAGGTGTGCTAATTATCTTAGATTGATTCATTTGAAACCTAATGAGTACTTTCCTAAGATAATCAGTTTGATGTAGCATAACACTACCATCTCTTTTACTTCTTATGATATCTATTCCTAGCATTCTTTTTGCTTCCCCTAGATCTTTCATTTCAAATTCAGAGTTAAGCATCTTCTTAACTGAGTTTATACCATCTAGAGAGTTACTTGCAATTAGCATATCATCCACATAAAGCAATAAGAACACACAGTACATAGAATCATGCTTAAAGTAAACACAATCATCATGCTTGCTTTTAATGAACTTAGCTTTGAACATGAATTGATCAAACCTTAAGTACCATTGTCTGGGACTTTGCTTGAGACCATATAATGATCTATGAAGCAAGCAAGCCTTGGAATCCTTATCAGCTAGATGCAGCCCCTCTGGAATCTTCATATAGATCTGTTCTTTGAGTTTGCCATGCAAGAAGGCTGTGGTGACATCCATTTGATGTAGCTGCAAGTTAAAATGAGATACAAGAGCAAGTAATATTCTAATAGAACAATGTTTTACCACTGGAGAAAATATTTCAGTGTAATCAATTCCTTCCTTTTGTGTGAAGCCCTTAGCTACTAATCTTGTCTTGTACCTTATAGCTCCACCTTTTGAAGCCTCCACCTTTTTTTTGAAGATCCATTTACATCCAATTAGCTTCTTTTTGTTTGGTTTGCTTACTATTTACCATGTATGATTCTTATCCAAAGACTGCAGTTCTTCTTGAATGGCTATTAACCACTTATCCTTCTCTTTGCATGTGATGGCTTCTCTATAATCCTTAGGCTGTTGGTTGTCCATCTCTTCAGCAGCTAGAAGGACATAGGCTGTGAAGTTTGAGTCTGCAAATCTGGAAGGTGGTTTGATCATCCTTCTAGTTCTATCTCTTACCAATTGATAATTCTCTAGATTAGTCTGCTCATCTTCATCTGTGTTTCCATCTTCAGTTTCTGATTCTGAGTTTAGAGCTTCAGGTGCTTGGAGCACCTCCTTTTTCTTTTCAGACTCCACCTCAAACTGAGATGCTTCTTTCTCTTCTTGATTTTGCACTTCATTCTCAGAATGAACTTGAGTCTTCAGAGGCATAACAAATTCATCAAAGGTTACATCCTTAGCAATGATGCATTTTTGATTGTTTGGTTCCATGCACCATAGCCTATAGCCTTTGATTCCTTTTGGATAGCCAAGAAAGACACATTTCCAGGCTCTAGCTTCCAATTTCTCTTGCTTTACATGAGCATAAGCAAGGCAACCAAATGTTCTTAGCTTAGAGTAGTCTGGAGCTTTGCCATTCCACTTTTCATATGGTGTTTTAAACTCAATGGCAGATGAGGGGCTTTTGTTTATTAGATGAACAGCTGTATCCACTGCCTCTCCCCAAAAACTTTTGTTTAGCCCTGAGCTTATGAGCATGCATCTTACCTTATTTAGAATGGTGAGATTCATCCTTTCAACTAGGCCGTTTTGCTGAGGAGTAGATGGCACTGTCCTATGTCTAACTATCCCTTTTTCTGCACAAAATTGATTAAACTCACTTGATACAAACTCTAGTCCATTGTCAGTTCTAAGGCATTTGAGTGTTTTCCTTGTTTGATTCTCTACCTCCTTAAGCCATTCTTTGAATTTCTGAAAAGTTTCATCCTTAGTTTTGAGTATGAAAACCCAAACTCTTCTGGAATAGTCATCTATTATGGACAAGAAGTATCTGCCTCCATTCCTAGTTGGTGTTCTAGATGGACCCCATAAATCAGAGTGGATGTATTCCAAAGGAGCCTTAGTGCAGTGCTTAGCTTTGGCAAAGCTTAACCTCTTAGCTTTGCCTAGAATGCAATTTTCACACATGTCTAAATCAGAAATTATATTAGAACCAAAGCTTCCTTGTTTAGATAGTTCCTGCAGACCTTTGATGCTTATATGACCTAATCTCTCATGCCATAGCTTAGTACAATCAGTCTTAGTAATATTACATTCACTCTTAGATGCAGTTTCACCTACTAGATAGTATAAATCATGCCTTTTATAACCTTTCATAATAGCTTTTGAACCTTTTGATATATACATTTTTCCATCTTCAGAGGTGAATTTATATCCTTGAGTATCTAACATGCCAAGAGAGATCAAATTTCTTTTAAGTTCAGGAACATATCTAACTTGGTTAAGTTTTCTTTTAACCCCATCATGCATCAAGAAAGTGACAGTTCCAATTCCTTCTACATAGCAAACATGATCATTTCCTAATAAAACTGAGCCTAATCTTTTTTCTTCTAGATTAGAGAACCATTCTTTATTAGGAGTCATATGGAATGTGCATCCTGAATCTAGGATCCATTCTTTATTAGAAGTTTTAGAAGTTATTGCAAGTACCTCAGCAGATTCATAGCCTGAAAGTGAATCTTCCTGCTGCACAGTGGGGTTGGCTTGAGTTTGTGATGTCTTGCCCTTTGTTTTCAGGAATTGCTTCTACTTAATACAATCTTTCTTGTCATTATCTGGCTTATGACAATGAAAACAAGTGTTATTTTCAATATCATTGTGAGATTCTACCTGAGGCTTTGCATCTGATTTCTTTTGAGAAGTTTTGAGGTGCTTTTGATTCTGCTTTTTCTTTCCAGGTTTGATGGCAAGTCCCTCTCCATTGATCTCAGTTTTGATCCCACCTTTCTTTGAGAGTTCCTTAGACTTCAAGGCTATGATCACCTCTTCCAGTGTGATGCATTCCTGTTTAGAATAAAGCAAAGTATCAATAAAATTCTCATAAGACACAGGTAGTGCACTCAATAACATCAGAGCTTTGTCTTCTTCTTCCAATGTTACTCCAATGTTTTCTAAGTCATCCAAGATCTTCTGAAAGTCTCCTAGTTGTTCAGGCACAGGTTTGTCTTGCTTCATCCTGTAGGCATAGAGCCTTTTCTTCATGAATAACCTATTGGCTAATGTTTTAACCATATACAGGCTTCCTAACTTTGCCCGAATCCCTTGAGCTGTTTCCTCCCTTGATACTTCTCTTAGCACTTTATCCCCTAGACATAGGATCAAGGTGCTATGTGCCTTGTTCATCAATCTTGACTTTTCAGCCATTGACATTTCCTCAGGGAGAGCTTCAATCCCTTGTAAAGCTGGTTCTAATCCATCCTGTACCAGTAATGCTTTGATCTTGATCCTCCACAGACCAAAATCACCTTCACCATTGAACTTCTCCACTTCGAACTTGGTGGATCCCATCTCCTTTGAGGCTGTGACTTCGTTTCCCACAGACGGCGCCAATTTGTTAAGATTCAGCCTCATAAGAATCACCAATTCAACTCAATTGGCAACTCAAATAATCCACCAAATCAGAGAACTCAACCCAAAACGCAAAACTTGATAATTGAAGCAAGAACTCAAGTAATCAACACACAACGAATTACGTGGTTCGGCTTAACAATGCCTACATCCACGGGAAACAAGGGAGGGGAATTCTTATTGCAAATCGAAATAAAACTCTGTTACAATGACTCTGCAACTCAACCAATAAACTCAGAAAACCCTAAATCGCGCAGTTAACTTTGATCTATGAACTCTCTGTGTAAACTCTACTATACAACGCAAAACACACACCTATTTACAGACCTATATCTTAGCTAACAGTAGCAACAAGAATTAGGCGAATCGGTTGAGAAACGAGCTCTGAATCTTAGCTAAAAGATCAACTCGTTCTTGGATAAAATCTCCAGCTTGAATCTTCCTAAACCGTAGATTAGACGAACGGCCCAGATTAACTCAAACTCCAACGGCTATCAACTGCTACCTAACGACTTGAAATCGTAATTCTGCAAATGCGCTTTTATTAGTGAATTGGCGCTTCTCCTTTAGCCTTTAAGCAAGATTCAATCGTGGCCCTCGGATCTAATCAACGGCCGAGATCTTTTCCTGCACAACTAACAAAACCAACACAAAAGTGATAAAAGAAACTAGCAATTTTATAAGTGGAAGTGCGATTCTTCCCACACTTAGCAAATCTGAAGAAAATGAGCTGAATCAACTTTCACTTACCTTTGCCAATCATATGCAAGTCTCTTAAAAGTATTGATATAAAGGGAGTAGATGGATTGGAATGTCTTCCTGATTGGTTTCTTAACAATCAAAATCTCTCAAAATTCCACATATTGAGATGTGGCAAGTTGAGAGAGTTGCCAGATGGCCTGCACACCCTTGCTTCTCTCAAGGAGTTGATTATACAAGAATGTCCAAATTTGAAGTCAATACCATATAGAAGCGATGGAGAATTCCGAGGCGTAACATCGCTTGCATGTTTGTCGATTGAGAACTGCAATGGGCTCATCAGTATACCATGCGAAATGGTAGAGTCATGTGCTCCCTCACTCCAGCGTTTGTACTTAAGCAATTTAAGCAGCTTAATCAGTTTGCCACTGATAATCGAGTGTCTGCCTAAGATGCCTCGTCTCAGATCCCTCGCGATTGAAAATGTTCCCAAACTCATCCCGGCCCCTAGTTGTGTGCACAACTTGGAATATTTATGCATCAATCCTGCTGCTTCAGATTCAAACGAGGATGCTAAGAAGGGTGTCGATGGAATGTTGCAAGCTGCATCCCCCCATTCACTTCATCGCTTAAACTTGCATGGGATGGAGGATTGGGACTCTCTTCCCCATTCGCTTCGACTTCTCAATGCTCTTTCCGACTTACAGTTGCGGAATTTCAGAATGCAAGAATTGCCGGAATGGTTTGGCAATCTCAAATCTCTACGAACATTGCAAATATCTAACTGCAAAGAGCTGAGGCGCGTGGAAGCAATATGAGGCCTCCAGAAACTAACTCAATTTTGGATTACAGATTGCCATTCGATACTAAAGAGTAGCATCGAGCAACACACGAGTGATGATGTTTCCCGTGTCCCCGGGTTATGGATTGACGGGCAACAGTTCCGAGGGGATGGTCGGTAAGTACTGTAATCATCCTTGTATGTTTCATGCTACCTCCATCCCAAAATAAATGTCGTTTTAGCAGCTAAAATTTGTTCCAAAATAATTGTCGTTTTCGTATTTCAAAACATATTTAAATGCAATATACCAAATATGTCTCTCTTTACTCATCTCACATTAAATGTGTTAAAGAGATAAAAACCCCTCATTAATTACTTAAATAAGGGTAGATTGGACTTTTTATCATATTCCTTAATTTATGTGGAAAAGGCTAAAACGACATTTATTTTGGGACGGAAGTAATATTAATTTGTAGCTATATTTATGGTATTCTGAATCTAATGACTATCATCAAGTTTGTGTTTTGTTTGGATATCTTGGATCTAACTGTACATCAAATAATAATTTATAATTATCATGACCAATAATCTGTTTTTCCTATTTCATTAAAGTTTTATTGACTTTTCTTTGATGTTTTAGGAATCTGGATTCATATCGATGCAACTAGCATGGTACAACAATCAACTCCAATGCCGACGAATCATATAAGGTATAGTTTTAGTTTTTCTAAAACTATATGTCAATATTTTGTTTGAATGTATATTTCTAGCTTGTCATATATGTCTTCTTACAATGACATGGATTCATATTATGTTTTTCTGTGATTAAGAACAATTTTAACTAATTAATATCATATTTCCTAGCTGAACTCTGAAAAAATGTCATGATTAATGCAGTTTAGATCTAGGATATTTGATTGACATATTGTTCCAACACTTTAATATGTATATGAATCATTGTTTTCTAAAGTTGTGTTGGATCGAGAGATTTGACATTTATTACTCAAAAAGTGTAGGTAGAATTTTTTTTTTTTTCCTGTTTATTTAGAACAATCTTGTTGAACTACTAATCTTGGATTACTATTAAGTTGTTTTGCGTATGTTTTTCATTTTAACAACTCTCTCTATTAAGTTGCATTCGTTCGAAAATACTTTCAGGTTAATTGATAGGAGAAAGTCACGTATCTTAGCCCGATATTAGCCCAAAATTAGCCCGAAATTCATGGATTTGGACTGATTCATCCTAAATTTGTCCATTTTTAAAGATACAGTCTCAATTTCAAAGCCCGAAAAGATAAAATGATTAGAAAAAAAAAAGGTTTTTGTCTGCTAATATTAATGCGTAAAAGGAAATACTATTAAAAATGTGATGTTATTATGTTAATACAGATGAGAAAAATACATTTTTGATTTTGCCTTGGAGGTGTCATCCGATTTTGATTATGTTAAATTTCGATTATCAATTTTGGTCATACTGTTGAAAAATATGTCCAATTTAACTCATTTTCTCCGGATTTTCTAATTTCCAACGAGTGTGCCACACTCACCCCCAATTTTAGCAATTCAACCGAATCTCGTTGAGGTGGCCGATCTTTTCACACGTGGAGTTAACTTTGAATTTATCCACTACCATGTCATTACTTTAAAAAAAAAAAAAAAACAAAGAAACAAAATTAACAAAAGAACTCAAATTAATCAGAAAGAAGATGACGGAGATGGTCTCCTATACCTTAGACAAATCCTAATTTAATCTCTCCCCACTTTGTTATCTTTTCCTAAATTCTTGATCTTAAATGACTTTATAACCAACTACATCTGAGCTCTCATTATTCATTGAGAATTTGATAAATTCATGAAACAAAGACATCTCTCTTTCTACCATTCTTCTTGAGCTAATTTAACACAGATTTTGACGGAGGATTTTTTTTTTTTTTAATTAGGATAAAGATTAGAACTTTTTAAAAGATATAGCATCAGATGTTAGAAGCTTCAAATTTGAAGATTAGGATGTTTGTGTTGATTTGCGGATTTTAGATTAGGGTTCTTGCGTTCTTTGATTTTTTTTTTAGTTAATTATTATTTTTGTTATTTCAATTCTAAATTGTGTGGATTTTAATTGCAGAAAAAAAAAAATAAACTGCCACATAAGTGAAGATGTTGAAATTGACTACGGCACACTCGTCGGAAATTGGCCGGAAAATAGGAAAATCCAGCGAAAGAGGATTTAAATTAGGCAAATTTATAGTATGACCGATATTGATAATCAAAATAAAACGGTATCAAAATTGATAATCGAAATTTAACATGGCCACAACCGGAATATGACACTTTAGAGCAGGATCAAAAATGATTTTTTTTTCCTAATACATATATATACAAAAACACTAAATATATTGTAAGTTATGTATTTAATATTATATGGATTTTGATTTTAATTTAGGTTTAAAGTATGGTTCGTGTGTTGGTGGCTTTTTAGATCTCTGAGTAGGAAAGCATGCAAATTATTCTTATTATTATTTCACATTTCAGGTTATGAGAGTGAAGATAGTTCAGCAAATAAAGACTTAATTATCAGGTTACATTTGTTCTTCTTTGTTTTTGTGTTAACACATCTTTTGGATCAAGAATATTTGTGTTTCATGTATGTATATATTTATGTTTAAGAGCCAAGAGGTTTGTTGATGATTGATGTCATCTTGTTTGACATGAATGAATGATTGTCTTCAGATCATGACATTTGTTGAAGATTTTGGCCCTTCGGTGTTGTTTTTAAATTGTCTCACTTATATGTAATGGTATTCATATGCTAAAAAGTCTATAGTTGCAATTCATTGGATGGTAATTGAACATTTAATTTACGGACAAATGTCCATGATTACCCCATTTCTTAAAAAATAGGAAAAAAATAACCCCCACTATATATTACCCATCAATATACCCACTTTTTAAAACAAGAGGCCAAAAGTACCCACTTTTCCAAAGTCAAAGATGGACACTGACACCAATCATCACGTCTTAATTCCCTTTTTCTCTTTCCTCTATTACACATGGGCACAAACACATAGGGTTATGCTACGTGTATATATATGCCCACAAATCACACGAAAAGTGGTATGTACAAACACATGGGG
This sequence comes from Scutellaria baicalensis, assembly GCA_005771605.1. NCBI lineage: Eukaryota > Viridiplantae > Streptophyta > Magnoliopsida > Lamiales > Lamiaceae > Scutellaria > Scutellaria baicalensis. The sequence continues at coordinate 26,541,793 of CM016724.1, forward strand.
TTATGCCACGTGTATATATGCCCTTTAATCACACGAAAAGTTGTATGCACAAACACATGGGGTTATGCCACGTGTATATATGCCCACTAATCACACGTAAAGTTGCATGAAAAAGCCGAAATAAAAGCTAATTTTTAAACCACACGAAAACAAATTGATAAAAGCTGAAAGTATTGAATTTTTTTCAACTTTACATTGAGTGAAATGAATGAAAAATTCACACCCCAATCATATATCACATGTGCACAGTAATGCCAAAATTGTTAATAAATATGTGCTGCACATCGCAAAATTTTCTTGTTAAAAAATTTCATCCTTACCTCACATTGTCACAAGTATTGGGAAAAGCTTTCTGGAGATTTTCGTCGAACACGTAACGGTTAGTGTTATATTTTAATCTCTTTCATGCAATATGTGTTATTGTTTGAAGTATAATGTTTTACGTAAATTATGTGTTAAGGTGATAATTTGAGCAAAAGAAAAAAAAAGTTTTCGTGTAACCCATAATTTCTGGGTTACACGAAAACCCTATATGTTGAAATAGTGAATACTCAAATTTGGGACTTTTCGTGTAATCACAAAGCAAGGGCTACACGAAAACTTTAAAGTTTTCGTGTAGCCTCATAAGGCAATAGGGTTTTCGTGTAACCCCTAAAATTAGGGGTTACACGAAAAGTCATCCTGTTTTCAAGTTAAAAATTTGATTTTTTAGTGTTTTCGTTTGGTATGGTTTTCTTCCCCCGAAGAATGTAACCCAATTATTTCAAAATATTATCTATATGTTGTATTGTTCAAAGTTTAACTAGCATATACGTTCAAATGTGAAATGTGTCAACACATATAGATAAAGAAATAGATAGGATGACCAATTTCGGACATGACCAATTTATATGACCAATTTAGGAAATTTATATAAGATAGGATCAAAATTCACTTGTAAAATTCCAATGAGATACGATAATTTATAATAAATTTATAATTCCATAGAGGACCAATTTAACTAATTTTTTAAATAAATAAAGGAATATGAAATTTGTATGGAAATTTATATGACAAATTTCACCAATTTTATTGCAAACTTAGGTAGTCAAATTTCATTCCATATAAATCTTAAATTTAGGAAAAGAATTCTAGATTTTTTAAAGATTGGAGGATTGTAAACTTTCTTTTATTAGTAGATTATATAAATATTTTTAATCTCCATGCGTATCCTATATTAAATATTTAATATAGGTTGAATTTTTTAATGTTTTGGAACCACGTTGTATCCATATACTGTTTTCCTGTAGTGGCAAAGATGAGTTTCAGCATTGTTGTAGTATGGTTTGGTGGATACTGTGAAGGCTTAGACTACAAGAGTGGATCAAGAAAGGTGATTAAACTTCAAAAAATTACATATCAGGAGTTGTTTGAAAAAATTGATGAAGTTGTGCGTGCTCAAGAGTGGTGGGGATATGTCATCCACTCATTAGTTGAGATTAATGGTATGGTTACACGAAAGAAAATTAAGAACGATACAGATCTAGCTGGTGTATTGTCCATGATCGATGACATTCTCGTTGTATTTGTTACCCTTAAAAGTGTAAATGTTGGACCATCAACCGGCTCGGTATTCCAAACGGGTGGTCAGAGCCACACCGGCAATGATCCTTCCTCAATTTCAGGATTTAATGTTGGATTTGAGTACACCAATCATCCATTTGGTGACTGTTCAAACATTCCAGTTGGGCTACAAAGCGACCACGAATTTCATGCTAAATGGAGTTTACCGACTCAAGATCTGTGGGCGCACTCCCCATCTTCATCCACTGGTCGGGTTGATGATAGGTCAGCTTGGGGATTTGACTTTCTTGACTTAAACCAATCACCAATCGATTATGCCATACGTCAGTACCCACATCCGGAGGAAGAAAATGAAATATGTCAGGAAGAAGTGCCTGAACATGGATACTACAACCCAGGAATTCATGACGGTATGCTATCCCGTGTTTAATCTACTTAAATAGTGTATTATTTTTCATGATACTCAATATATCCAAGTTTTACGGTATGTGAACCCATAATATTTGTAGATACCAACATCGAACAAAATGAGGCATATAAGAGCTGTCATGGAGACACTGATTTCGAGCTAGATGCAGAGGTTGTAGCGCTATTAGATGAAGAGCAGACTGAGGAGCGTGAGGAGTTTATGACATACATTGGACGGCGTGACCCTGTAAATGAGTCTTCTGTTATTGAACCAGAAAGTCATGCTGTAAGCAGTCACAGGGCATCGAGCGTCAGTGCCTTAGAGCGTTGGTGGTTTATCCCTGAGATGACCCATGGTGCTGTTGATCCAGCCGGTCCTTCTGAGATTTCCACTCATGTGTCTGCCTCACATATGCTCCATAAAGGTTCTTGCTTCAACAGCAAAGTTGAATTGCAAAAAGCAGTTGGCATGTACCATCTTGAAAATCAACTTGCTTACAAAGTCGAGAGATCCGAAAAACACCGGTGGTATGTAAAGTGTGCAGTTAAAACCTGTCCATTCGTAATGCATGCCTCTGAAAAACATGGGATTTGGAAAATTTCGAAGATTGTTCTCCTACATTCGTGTTCGTTGGACCTGACCAGTAGTGCCACACGAAGGCTTCCAACTAGTCTTATTGGAGAGTGTTTCGTTGATACACTACGAAATGAGAATGCCCAGTTGAATGCTCGCGGCATTATGCAGGAGATGAACGATCGTCATGGGTTACAGGTCAGTTACAAAAAGGCTCTTAGGGCAAAACGGCATGCGATGACTAGGGCTTATGGGGATCCGAAGTTGTCATTTTCGATGCTTCCATCCTATCTAGAGGTGTTGAAGGTTGTAAATCCGGGAACGTACACGTCCTTTAATACTGATTGTGATGGTAAGTTCAAATTTGTCTTCTTCGCATTGGCAGCTTCTATTCAGGGGTTCCAAAGTTATGCAAGGCCTGTTATAGTCGTAGATGGCTGTCACCTGAAAGGTCAATATAAAGGAATCGGTTTCGTAGCTGTTACCAAGGATGGGAATGATCAGATTTTCCCGTTAGCAACCGGTATAGGTAGTGTGGAGAATGATGAGTCATGGATTTGGTTCTTAACACAAGTTCGAGAAGCTTTTGGATGCCCTGACCAACTGTTAATTATCTCCGATCAACACAAAAGCATCTCGAATGCCGTGTGAGCCGTATACCTCGACGCTGCGCACGGACTATGTTGTTATCATCTGCAGCAAAATTTGGCCAAGTATGGAAAGCATCTGGTTGGGTTGTTCAAGTTGGCCGCATATTGTTATGATCCGACGGACTTTGATAGGTATGGCCACTAATCTTTACGTGAATTGTTACATCATCTTTAATTTTGACTTTGTCTTTTCATCATCTGCAGGTATATGGACACTCTCGCATTCTCAAACATTGCAGGCGCTGTCGATGCCTTAAAAAAGGCTTGTCCCGACAGATGGTCGCGTGTGAAGTGCCCCGTTCGAAGATATAACTTCATGACCTCGAATGCCGCCGAGTCATGGAATTCTAGGTTAGTCTGGGGCCGAAAGCTCCCTGTTTGTTCGTTTCTTGAATGTGCCCGACGCGTTATCAAAAAGTGGTTTTATGAAAGAAGATCTGCTGCTGAGGAACGCGAACATACTCTTACAAAGTCGGTCCATGAACGACTCCAAAATGCAATGAAGGCTGGCCGTGCAATGCAAGTGAGTAAGCTGTCGCGACAGAAGTTCAAGATCACCCATCAAGGTAAGAATTTCATTGTCGATCTCTCCAACAATTCTTGCACTTGCAGGGTTTTCCAACTCGACTTGATACCATGTTCTCACGCTTGTGTTGCAATCAGGTAAAGATCTCTAGATAATCTAGATTTACCATAGTAATTGTACATGTTTCTCATAAGCCACTTTCTAATCAATATCTCCATTAAATAGTTACGCGAATGAGTCAATATCCAACTACGTGCATCAGTTCTATTGGACGACATCATTGATTGGTATGTGGGAAGTTGAGGTGCTTCCCGTGCCCGACCCAGCTGATTGGGTCATTTCTGAAGATACGTTGAACACATCTTGTCTGCCTCCCGATAAGCCCAGGCGAGCTGGTCGTCCAAGAGGGAGGCGGATTCCATCCAGTTCCGAAATTTTGAGTTCTAGACATCGTACACCTCCTGTGCAAGAAGCATTCGATCATAGCACACCTGATTTAGGTGGCGAGCAGAGTCGGTGAAGAAAGAAAAAATGCTCTGTATGTGGGTCTGAGAGCCACACGAAACGAAAGTGTCTTATTTTCATAGAGAGTCAACGTTTTGTATACGATGAGTAGACATCATTCTGGTTGATTATTAAAATTGGGTGAAAACAATTACAGTGTGTCTTTTAAAGATTGTGTGTGGAAGTATGTAAAAAGGACTGTATTGTAGTATGAGTAACAAGGACTGCATGTAAAATATTCGACTTGTGTAACAAGTAAAATGGCTGTCATGTAAAAAATTTAGTTTGTTTCATGAGAATGTCTGTCGGACTACATCAATCATCAAACTCAGGATCAGCTGAGAACTTATAAATAGTGTGTGCAACGAGTCGTCTCATGCCCCATATCCCGTGGATGATCTCTGGCCTCGGAAAAACCTCCGTCATAGCACTCTCAACGGCCTTCAACGCATACACACCACAACTGGTTGGATCCTCTTGTCTATAACACACCTCAGGCCTCCCACTGAGACAGTAGAACTGGGCTGGTGAGTATGAGTGCATCTCGATGGCCTCATGCCAGCCACAGTACTGCAGAAGTCTGGGCAAGATCCGACGCAATGGAATTGTTTGCCTCAAACGCAGGTCGGCCAGCTCTTTATCCCATGTGTGTCGTAAGCTGTTGAATAACACAACTGACTTCTCGTATAGATCAATCTTAGCGCCCACCCAATGTCCGTCAAGGTTCAGTACTGTATACAACTGAATGATCACAAAAGGATGTCATCTCACCGTTATATCAATGTGTGAACAGCAAAGGGAAAAAAAAAATGAAGGGAATACTTTCCTGGTTAATATCCTTCCAGTCCTTGAGACGCCTCCATCCGGGTATTTGTCCTCGTACAAAGGGCACCAGTCGATCCAGCTCATGCGGGGTGAACTCCTCTCTGACCTCTTCTACATAGGCATTAACGCCTGGCAGATCATTTCTATGCTTGGCCACCTAAATTTCCTTGCAAGTTTCCTGCACACAACATACACGTTAAAGGGTTAATCATCCTCTCTGGGTGACCAAAAAACGTGTATGACCAAAGAATACAAAATGTATCCACATTAAATAAGGCCGAAAGAACTTGACCCCACGTTTTGACCTCATATGTACGATCGAGCTCCAACCACCTAGGTGCTGACTGTATGATGCCAAGGTACGCGTCGATTTGCTGTTCAGAACAACCAATTGAGATGCATTTCAGAGTTAGGCCTAAATGTAACGAATTTTGTGAACAAATACTACAAAATGAAATACACTACCATACCAAAATGTACAACTGTCCATGCGGATCGATAATTGGGGTGAAAAACTCCGGGCCAACTACAGAGTCGACCCCAACATTGCTCCTGCATTGTAAAATTATTTGCAATGATTAGACAAATCAATATTATAAAGTGCAACATTAGAATAGCAAAGGAAAAATTGTGGTGAAAAACTTACTTATCGGCCATATCACCGAGCTGGAGCCACGCATCAAAGTCATCGAAGGTCACGTCAACCCGCCGCTTACACTTCAGGTTAGTGAACGGACTCATCAAGTATTGAGATGGCTGACGACGTCGGACATGGCGGATGCTTGCACTAGTGTCACGCATGCCATCATCATCTCCCTGTCTGGGCTCATGGGAAGGTGTATGGAAACTGTGGCCCGGATCGACGTACGCCGAATGATGTAAAGATGGAAGATCACGATGCGTATCTACAAAGGGTACCATCATGGTGATCGGCTGTGCGTCACAGGCGTCCTCTGAATGCTCGTGACCATGCGCATCTGGACCAAGATCATCATGAAATGAAGGCGCGTCACCATGCTGGGATGGCTCATGGTCGTCATCCCGTCGGTGCGACGGCCCATCATCAGGCCAACTCGCCCATGGTCCACCATGATGGGGCTCATACTGATCTCGTGGTGCGTGGCCGAAATAGGTGCGTAGCTGGTCAGCGAATATGGATGGCAGCTCGGACTCCAGATGATCGAACCTATCATCTAGATGACCAATCCTCTCATCCAGCCAATTGAGAATATGATCGAACTGCGTAAACCAGTCCATCATGAATGTCTGCATCTCTCCGAAACATCTATCAATATGCAGGGTGAGCTGACTGAACATGTCATGAATCGGTATTTGCTGGTCGGGCATCTGTGTGGGGGAAGACGTCCTCTCACGGGTAGGCTCCGGTCTATGATAAAACTCTGATCTCGGACTATCAGGAACACTGGGAGTGTAACCAGCATTATCAATGTCCGGATAAGTGGGCTGAGGCATAGCTGACGCTGGCTGATCTGGCTCAGATACCGAGGATGGTGGAATTATGACACGCCTTCGATGACTCGGTCTGACGCGCACCGGCTCAGCCACCGGCTGAATGATTGGAGGCTCTGGCCCATGGGTCGGGGCTGCATCAGAAAGCCTGCTTCGACAAGTCCTACGGCCAGTAGACATACTGGACTCTGCATGGTCAATGGTCGAGCAATGAGCAGGACGACGAGATGGGCCAGCTTGTCGTCTAGGCCAAGTAGGGCGTCTAGTATAGGGGACAACTGGCTGAACACCCTGTGACAGATCATGGTCTGTCAAACCCCAAAGTGGATGATTAAGCTCCTCAGGGGTCGGCTCAAGTGTCCCAAAAACATACAACCTAACATAAAAGATGACACATCAAGTAAAAGACATAAAAAAACGTGTAACATTATTAACTAAGATTGTCAGGGTTGAAAATAATTCTCACCTGACCCTCAAGCGACTGTGAAACATCGATGTCAGACCTTTTCGTGGCCCACCTTAGACAGCGAGGAAACTGGTGTCCTGTATCCAGGCGACGGCTAGCGAAAGTGCTGGTAACTGGTATAACCTCGTATGCTAATATCTGTAAAATCTTCCCAAATCAGACTAAGACAAAAACGTTTTAACACTTACACAATTTAAGATTTAAGATTTATGAACAACCCACGCATATAAAAGCTTTACTCACATACAAAGCAGCGGAGAACCCGTAAAAGTGGTACGTGTAAGGCCTAGGGCCAGTCTGCAGTGGGATGCTCTGAGGAAGTTTATCCATGTACCGCATCAGGGTGAGATAACTGAACTTGCCCCAGGGAAACGTCTCCCAAGCATCATCATGGTCGATCAGAGTCCACACCCAATCCTCCACGTAAGTCTTTAGTAAATCTTTCCCGAGGACGAAACAATATAAGATGAGGATCTTCGCCACTAAAATCGAGTCCCGACGGCTGTCACGAAACTCCCCAGCAATAAATCTTACTAGAAGATCCTGTACCCTAATGCGAGGACTATCTCCATGAGCGACTCGAATGTATAGACCAGACGACGGTGGACCATGAACCCGGATGGACTGAACTCCGAGTCTCCAAATCTTAGGCCGGTGACAAAAAAGAACTCTCTCTTTCCAAATCGGCATAAACGATCTTCTCCGATCATGAAATATTTGTCTCCCGTCCTATCATGCGTCAGTCGAACCTCGCGACTCATCAGGACATGTAAAAATGACCTGCATGTCTCTCCTTCGTTCCGCCATAACAAGAAGTGTCCGAAACATGTACGGAGAAAATCCAATACACAATCATCATCCACTTCTCTCAGCTCTGTCGCAATCTCACCCAACACCTTAAACCGCGTATATCCATTTATATACGCGACCTGGCGCTAACAATCCACTCGAACCCACTCCCACTGTATTAAAAGAAAAATAAGCTCGTACAATTTTATGGTCATTTTAGAAGAGTATGTCAAAGGTTATAATATATTTCCCTTTAAATTTTTATAATCATTTGAAGCCTAAGTATTATTTTCATTTCTATCTACACTAATGTTATTAATTTATGTGCAAACTGATACATTACCAATTCAAATATCCCATATTATTTTTCTAACTAATTTACTTATATAAATCTAAATAGCCAAATTTCATTGGATACAAATAAAAAAAACCTTAGTGTGGATACCCAAACACACCAACAATGCCTAAGTAAACAGGGTTAACACGAAAACCCTAATTAATACAAGAAAAACATATTCTATAGACATTACGGATTTCGTATAACAAGTGCAAACATGGGTTTTCGTGTAGGCCTTTTTACTAGGTTTTCGTGTAGTGTTGAAAAATAGGGTTTTCGTGTAAGGCACATTTGCAGGGTTTTCGTGTAGTTCAAAAATTGCAGGGTTTTCGTGTAGTGCAGAAATTGCAGGGTTTTCGTGTAGTGCAGAAATATCAGGGTTTTCGTGTAGGGCTAAATATGCAGGGTTTTCGTGTAGGGCTAATATGCAGGGTTTTCGTGTAGTGCAGAAATATCAGGGTTTTCGTGTAGTGCAGAAATATCAGGGTTTTCGTGTAGGGCTAAATATGCAGGGTTTTCGTGTAGGCCAGAAATTACAAGGTTTTCGTGTAGGGCAAAAAATGGAAATCAACTACAAACCCTAAATAAAATACATGACAAAAAAATCAATTCAATACTTGATAGCAATAACAATACATGACAGAAAAATCAAATCAATACCTGAAATCCATGAAATCGAACACAAAAAACTGCTTCTATCCAACCTCCACTCTGAAAATCGAACCCAAACTGTGTCAAATTCAACCTTGAGGATTTTCAACGAAAACAAAATTACACGAAAAGATGAGAGTCAACTTACTCGAAAACCTTCAACTGAAACAGTGAAGATGCCTGCGCTTGAGAGAGGAAGAAGAGAGAAAAGAGAGAGAGGTGCGGCTGCGGCGGCTGAGAGAAAAAGAGAGAGGAGCGGTGCGGGTGGCTGAGAGAAGAGAGAGGAGAGAGGAGAGAGGAGAGAGAGAGAGAGAGAGAGGTGCGGCGGCTGAGAGAAAAGAGAGAGAAGTGCGGCGGCTGAGAGAGAGAGAGAGGAGAGAGGAGATGTGCCCTAACTACACGAAAAGAAATCGGTCCAAGAGAGAGAGAGAGAGTAGGCCCAGTCAAACATCAATCAAATTGGTCAAAAGTTGCTGCTTTTTGTCATACTTATCCGTACAAATTGTCTTTTTTTATTGAGTTGACAAATAAAAAAGTGGGTATATTTGGGATAAAATTTAGGAATATGGTTAAATTTGAGATAATATTATATTGGGGGTTTTTTTGTCCTAATTTATAGCAAATAGGTTATATATGGCATCTGTCCCTTTAATTTACATACTTATTAAGTTAATAATTAATGATAAATAAATAATAAATTTCAATTTTTTTATTAGTATTAAAATATTTGTGTGATACACGGGTGTTACACTAGTATTATGATAATAAAGTGTATATATATATATATTAAATTAATTGGGGCTCATATTTT